>JAJJWW010002714.1:0-236543 GCA_023531295.1 Papaver armeniacum | reverse complement strand
GACTTGTGACTTTGATCAATACGAAATGAAACTTGGGCAATACGGACTTGTGACTTGATGTCTAGGACTTGTGACTTGATCGACACCGGACTTACGAAACATGAGCAATCGGACTTGTGACTTGATTAATACCGGACTTGTGACTTGATCAACACCGGACTTGAAGCTTGAGCAATCTAGGACTTGTGACTTGATCAATCTGGGACTTGTGACTTGATGACAGGACTTGAAACGAGCATCTAGGACTTGTGACTTGATCAATAATGGACTTGACAAGCTACTAGGACTTAGCTTGAGCAATAGGACTTGTGACTTGATCAAATACACGTACTTGTGACTTGAGGACTTAAAACTTAATCATCTGGTGTTTGGACCCAATACCATCCTTGTGTACTCCAACGCACGTGAATGTGTGTTCTGTGGATGTGTGACTACACATCTCACGCGTTTTTATACAAAATCTTTGACTCATGTCTTTTATTACAGAATGAAGAAAGAACTCCTATTGAGATGTCTTTTGGGGATAGTCTGGTGCCAAGTCGGGAGGTGTTGAACTTCAAAGATATCCCAAACATTGATGATGAGTTGTTCATGCGCCCTTTCAACTATATGAAAATATCAGTTCCTGTGTATACTCTATCGACTTCAAGGTTTTTCATGCTCATTTGAGCCCCATGAAGGATGGATGAGGCGTATGTTGAGCAATGAGTACATCAAGATAAATTGACCCGAGACGCAGATTATTGATGCAACTTGAGTGTTGAAACGGCTCGAGAGGATGTTAAAGTGGTTTAAGAATGCGAATGTTGAGGTGGATCCTGGATAGAGTGTTGAAGAAGGATTAAAGCGACGTGGGTCTGGAGAGAAGGTGGCGGCTCTTGAATAGACCATTGAAGCATCTTACGCTGAGGAAGTGTTGAAGTGTTTCCCTCTTCGATTCGATTTTACCTTAAAATTCCATGCTCCTTGAATGACCATCTCTCATGTTGAAGAATTCCCCTTATTGACGGTGAAGGAACTTCATCTTGAAGCCTCAGTCCCTAGCGTGGTTTACATGGTTTGTTAGAGTAGTGGTTGTTGTCGGAGCGGATATGGAATATCTTGGGCGATTGTTTCATCATTGTGGGAGTCGTGCATGTGTGCTGGAGTTGGAGTTGGAGTTGACGGACGCGATGTTGTATCTCGGTGGTTTTCTCTTCTTTGCTGAGGCCCCTGAGGGAGGTGAAGGTTGTATCGCATGTTGGTGAGATATATGCCCCCTACAAACATTATGAGGCTCTTCATTGCAAGCGGAGGCTGGTTCTTTCTATCGGGGCATATGTTGTTGTAGATGGCGTTCCATGACTCCAGAGGATGACCAAAGCGCGGATTCTTCAACATAGCATGATAGACATGTACCACTTCCCGATAAAGTGGCTTCGCCGGATCTTGTTCGACCACTTTCGATGAGAGTGACTCGCCGAATCTTGCTCGATATAACAGCGTGGACATCGTTATCTTCTTGAGGCTGCTCCCTTGAGGTATCGGCTCAGGTGGAAGGTGTATGCGTCATAGAGCGTTGATGCGTTACTGCCGGTATTCTTTAAACCAAATGACGGTATGGTATAATAAAAATTTCAGGAAGGAGTTCGAAAGCTATCTTGCTGCATCATGCTCGTATATATCCTTATGATTTGGCGCATGCACATCATCCATGGAGAGAACATGCGTGTTCGGTTGTATCTACTAACATGTCGATGTTAAGTAAGGAGGATCGTTTTGGAGACACATGTTCAAGTCTCTTGAAGTCTATGCAACACTAATCTATCCATTTCCTCGTATCGAACTACAAGTTGTTTAACCCGACTTGGATCCGGGTATGACATGTAGATGATGGGTGACCAATTTTCATCTAAGTCAGGCATTTCTTCATATCTCCAAGCGAATATGTCACAGTACTCTTTGAGAAGTTCCACGAGCTTCCGTGCGTTTATGCGTACACAAGGTTGAGGCGATGGAATAGGCCTGGGAGATTCCTCAACTATTTGATCTCATCGATTGTGAGTTGGTGCCATCTTGCATTTGTTTTGGAGCGTCTAGCACTTGTTCTTGTGGTTCGTTCTTTGTTGTAGCATTTTATTAGGTGGGAGAAGTGAGTAATAGTCTCCCACCTGAATTGATAATGGGTATCGGTATCTAGTTTCCTTTACTGGTCACGACTACCGCAAAAAGTTTGTTCCCTCTTGTGTGAACGTGGGTCGTGGCTTCGGGATGGAGAATAATGCTTAAGTCGGCAAAGATGCATCATGGGTTTTAACCCTCAATGATACAAACGGTCTTCTTCTGAATTGCCCACGTGGGTGTGGGGCATAGCAGACATGCGATTCTTTGGCGGAGCTTCTCTAGTATGTCTTGGGTTTTGGTTCCCAAGTTCGTCATTGTGGTAGGCTTCGTCACGACCTTGCACAGGAGAACCTTGGATGTCATGAGAGTTTGAGAGTAATCACATTCGGAAATCGCTCCACAGTGTAGATAAGGGCCGTCTTGAACTATGAATCCTTGATGCATCGTGACATGTAGAGCGCGGTCGTGACCCTCCTTTGGTTGATTAATGGCGATCCATGTGGCCCGATTCTTCTAGAGGTGTGAAAGTTAATAAACTTTCCACGTGAAACCATTCTCGATCCACCGGCCTCAGGTTCATAGTGAAACTATTGACTTGAGGAGGACCGTTGTGAGGATCAGTCCCAGTGTAGAGTCTCCATGATATGGCCGTTCATATCGATGTTCGCTTCTTTGATCAAGTCCATGGAGTCAACCTGTGGCCAGTACCTTAGGTCGTTGGAATGCATTCCTTTTATGCTCAGGGGGCTCCGCGGCTCTTGTGGCAATCGATCGATTAATGTCTTAAGAAAAGTGAGTACCTCTTTTTGATTTGCGGCCCATGCTCGGTTTGAGTCTTAGCAGTTCTGCTCTCCATCAAGTCTGCCGATAGTGGCGGGATGGTCTCTGCGTCCCTCGAGTCTCCTCTGATGAAGGGAGTGGAAGTTGTTGCTCAGTGACTACCGGAGGTGTTACGCTTGATGAGATGCCGGGATTTGCGGAGCTCAGCTCTGAGTGATGGGAGTGTTACACTTCTTAGAACATCACCTTTCACTGCCTTGCTGTGGTGGTAGAAGTGACGGCTCCATAAGATGTAATGACCACGGTGGCTCCATTTGATAGGTACATCGACAAGGTGTTATCCACACTAGCTCCGTCGAGAATTGATTGTTGATCGGACACGAGTTCTACCATCTTGAAGTGATTGATGATTGAATTGGTCCTAAGATCTACCCTTTTGAAATTGATAAAATTGAATCGGATTTTGAAGAAATTGACTTTCTATAGAGATATTAACCTCCCACTTGTGGTCGCCATTGTTTATGGGTGAAAACTATTCTCATAGGTTTTGGTAATTTGGGGTGTGTGGATGAGAAATGAGTCTAAACCCTAAGCAAATGCACTACATGGGAGTGCTTGTAGATTTAGAAATCAATGCTGTGCAAAATCCGGCCTAAACCAGAAATGGCGTTCCGGACTTTTGTGTTTCGGTCACAAAGTGAAGGAGATGAGGTTGATCTTTTAGGGAGGCGAAGAAGTGTTGAGATTGTGAAGGTGTTGGCTATGTATGACTTGTATGAAATACAGGCAGTCTTTGCGGGATGTAGCCCCTACTCGGTTACGGTGTTTGAATACGATGGTATCAATAACTTGCCTCATTTACTGGACTTGTTCCTTGTTGTTTGAAAATAGGAGGGAGAACCTATTTATACAAGTCATTGAGCCTTATTCACGTCTCTAGAGGGAAGTGGAAGTGGAGTGATGGAGTTGTGGAGTTGTGTGTTGGTGTTACACGACCGGTCTTGCCACTTCTCTGTATCTCTGGCAGTCCATGACTTCACGTACGTTCTTGTGATGGCGCATTGCACATTATTTTATTTACCAAACCTTGAGACCAATACCCTAGTATCTGATTTGTGACATGATTGATGTCTCGAGGTGGATCGTGGGACCCGCAGTAGCATGTAATGTTATATTAAATAACTAAGTTATTTAGGAAGTCGATACTTGTGAAGTATGGGCGTGTGTATTATCAGGTCGCGCATCATGATGTGGTAAAGTGACGGTGGTGATCACCGCGCCTCAGCAGCCAGTGCTCCTCTCCGAGGTTATATAACCAAAGCGTGAAGTTGGACGGGCGAGATGATCTTTGAGACACTCATCGCGACCGTTGATGGAATAGGAGTTTTGAAGAGTGCGAAAGCATCACTCTGCTGACTTGGTCAGATCAACCATGGGAGGTGTTTGGAAAGAGCCAGAGGGCATGCATGTAGGCGAGCGTGCGGTGTACCTGCGTCCATACCTCGCTGTCCCATGAAGGTGCGTCTGGCCACTCAATTTGGCCCAAGCAAGAGGAAGCCGGTTGAGATCGATTTACAGCAGAAATATGGTCACGCAAAGCGCGCATCATGCCAATTTTGAAGCGCTAGCGTTCGAGGCGACCAAGCTTGGCCGGTCTTGGCCGTCGTCCGGCGTGCATACGGTGGGATGGTGTATATACCTTACTTCGTGGTATAAAGCGTTATCTAAGCCACTAATTTGTCAGAGTAAACTTGGTAGTCGAGATCAGTTGTGGGCCCGGGAAGTGTGACCCACGTCTAATTTGTGATGAATCAAGGTGTGCGACCAAGTTTGGTCTTGGCCAGGTCGGTGTGGAGATAGGTGGGCCATGGTGATCATGTTGATTCTTTCCCGGACACAATAGTCTATTCCTGGACCCTTCATTCGTGCGGTAGAAAGATGGGCTCGTGATCGCGACACTGACCTAATTAAGTTTCTCGCCGTGCGCGTGTCATACCATGTTTGGGGTGCACGAATCAAGACAACCAACCATAGTTGGTCTGGCCGTCGATCAGGTATGTGGCGGGCCACGGTGTTTGTGTTGACATGCTCACAGGCCCTTTGAGATCTCATCTACTGCCTCCATCTGCACCAGAAGATAGATGGTTGGGGCTAGTTTACAACGATCACGTGTAATGTCTGCGCCAAACCCTAATTAGGGTTTTAGTCCATTATGCTTTGGCTTGGACGGTTTGGCCAGATATTCCACCCTTTTTTTGGGAGGCAGGCCATGCGGGGTCGCGTTGGATCAGTGGTGAATATTCCAATCCCCTGCAGGTCATGGTTTAATCTAAGCCATCCAATCATGTTGGTGAAGTTGGATGGTCGTGATCGTTGTTACGGGGCCCGATATGGTGAGTCCGGGTTCAAATATGCTCAATCGGGCTAGTATAACACTGCAAGAGGTTTGCTTTGTATGGGTATTTCGTACATGCTTCATTATTAATGCTTGGAGATTCGTGTTGCTTTCTATAAGAACAACACTACACAAGTCATCTTCCCTTTAGGTAATTAGTACGAAATACAAGTTGGTCATGCATTAATTAATAATCTTTGAAATTCACGGGTATATGGGATACATGCTCCAATCTGTGGATGAATTTTGTGTATTTAATTCACATATTCTTTGGGATTGTTTTCCACATGCTCTATTCTAGGTGAATTAGTAAAGTGAAGAAGTATTCATCACTTATCAATGGCTTTATCTTTGCAAGATGTTAGCGTATAATTTTGGCTTTTACAATTTTAGCCTAAAATGAAAATCCACCATCAACAAATAGCGAATTCCACATTGTCAAAGAACCTGGATTACGACATGATATTGGGGCACTTGTGGGTACTCAACAACAAGGCAAAATTGGGAACATCCTCGGCTTAGATGTCAACGCTAGAAAGAATCTCCAACAAACCATCCCACTTCCCCGCATCGACGAAGTTCTGGCCATGGAACCCGTTTTGGAGATGACCACAGCGCTAACTGGATTCCAAAAGCAAGTAAGTTTGGTCAACGATCTTCTCTACAACCACTCGTTTCTTCCCTATTCTGTCATGGGAACTCAGCGATTACTGCACTGACACCGGAAGAGATGTGAATGGAAGTGCAAATGGGCCCATTCAAAGCTTCAAAAAATTTTGAAGTGCCATCGAAACCCAACGACCAAGATTCAGCGGTTACACAACACCCGAACTCATTTCAAATCGGAGATATGGTGGTCAAAGTGAACTCGTTTAAGGTTGGGAAGATGACGGTAAGATAGCTGTTCGGACCGATTCACCCAAGGAAGAAGAAGACTTGAGCCATATCTAGTGGAGATGTCCTTACGGGAGGTTCTTTGCAAGCTCATCAACACAGACAAGTTGGGAGGTGTGATAGTTCACTCGCGATGGCTCAAGCTTTTCAATCCCTAAAAAAACGATGTAGTACCCTCTTCCATCCATTCTCCTTTAGTATTCCCTTGACAATTTCTCCTTAAAGCTTGATATTTGTATTTCCCAAAGGCAGAATGCACCGTTTGTATTCTTCTTTGGGTTTTTTCAAAAACATACATTTCTTTAGAATGAGTTTTCCAAATCTCAGAAAATATGCCAAATAAATCCCAAGTCATTGAGAAGCCATTAACCATCATATCACAACCCAAAAAAAAAAAAAAAACGAAACTGTGCCAGAAATACCTTATTCAATTATTCAAAACTCCAAAGGGAATAATGTAAGGACATGGAAAGTCGAACAACGTATTCTAAAGGAGATTCAGATCTTTCAAATAAGATGCTTTATTCAAAAAACGAGAAACATAAGCAGGATGCTAATTGGCAAAACCCTAATTTTGCCACGAATACAAAGGTAAAGATGAGTCTACAAAGCATCAGGACGACTCCGCAACAAATAGAAACAATAAAAAGGAGAAGCTAGTCATAGAAAGTCGACGCGCGAGTCGCCTCGGTCAGAACTATTTTCAGGCACTTTCCCCAGCAATCTCTCGGGCAGAGAGGTTCCATCCGACACCACGTCGCCAGAAGCAACCTCAACATCCCACCCCGGGTCTCTCAGCGACAGCTAGCACCTGTCTCCCTTCCCGATGCGCGCCTCGACAACTGATCCAGCATATGCCACCATGACTTCCCCAATGTCGCCGACAGCAGTTTCAGCGTCTACTCCGAAGGGTGTTTCAGTTTCATCAAACACAACGTCTTCCTCGAAGGCCTTCTTAGCGACCTTTCGAGGAGGATTTCCCAATTCATCCGTGATCGGAATCGAGAATTATGACGCCATCACAGACCCGAAAAGGTTATGTGGGCTTTCCCTAAAAGTTTCTGAGACTCAGTCTTCTGTCGTTTCAACTAGAAGCGGTCATTTCCATCCTAGCACTTTGGCCGAGAAAAGTTTCTTGCTGACCTCTCGACACACCGGGCGCTTCATCACCTTCACGTTCCTCCTCCATGTTCGCAACCCAAGAAGGTCGAATGGCGCACCCCGCACTTCACCTAGAAAGATAGAAGGTAGGTCTTGGATAATTCCTCTAGCTTCATGGAACAGAGAGATTCGATTCTATCTAATGCCTCCTCATGAGAAGAAAAGCTGGTTTTCCACCGATTCCAAAGTTTTTCTCAGGAAGAGTTAGAGGTGTGGCTTGCCCTCTGGAAGGTCCCATTATGCCTTTCAAAACCCCGGAGAAAGTGGGCAAGTTTTCACCTATCTACACCGGCAACATACATAAGAAAGAAGACAAAATGGAAACCAGGAGAAAACACGAGACGATACACTTAAATAAGATGGGCACGATTCGGGACGAACTATCACGAATGAAAAATTCAAGATCATCTCTTATGTTCAGCAGAACGATGCAATCGCTAAATGGAAAGCTTTCTACTTGCCGTGAATTAAGGCGTGACATTCGGTCTTAATTAAACCTTGTATTCTACCCGGCAGAAGTATAAGGGAAAGTATCATACAATATTGTGTGATATAATTAGGGTTTGGTGAGAAAACGTGGAAGTACGTGTTCGAGACATACTTGCCCGCGTTTTACTTTTCTGCCACCAGCACCGGGATTCGGAAGCAAAATCGGCAACATAACCTGAGAAGAAGGAGTACCGCCCCCTTTTATGGGCATAACACTCTCGGTTTTGGAAGAAAGGGAAGGATTTCCTAATTCAATCTACACAAGAAAAGAGGCAACCGAGACCACAATGACAAGCTTCACGGTATCAACAGTCCACGTCCCACACGCCAGCGACAACGCCATGCCAACACCCATGCCGAGTTTACAGCGAACGGATCCATCCCGAACCAATACTACGCCGGGAGGCTCCATTCTGGATACAACACATGCGGCTCCCATTCCAAGTTGACCAATGCCGGTGGCTCCATTTAAACTCGCATCACTCCTTGGCCCCGTCATGTCAAACCGTCGGAGCCATGCTTTTCCGCGCCAACACCAAATAACTCACGAGCCAGCGTCACGATGTTCCACAACCTGACCAAGATGATGCATGGCCCCAGAATAAACCGACGATTCTTATCTCACCACTTCGCGGTCTACACCATAAATGGAATCTATGCAAGGCCACCAAACACGGGATCATGAACTTCTCGCCCCTGCCTCTCGGGAAAAAGGTTAGTCGGACTTTCCTGACCATCTTGCATGATTTACGTTTTCGATTTATGTCCTTGATGTCACCATCTTATGCTCAACAATGCCCTTGTTCCAGAACTAAGCGGGGGACTTAATGTTGAGGGTGGTTTTATCTTAGGGTTAAAATCGTAAAAACCCTAGTTGACAGTGACGTCACATAATTTGAGTAATAATGTCTCCCTTTGAGTGCATTTATTAAACTCCTTTAATATGTCTCATGAAAATTACCATGGTACCTTTTTAATACTACTTAGGTTTCGACGAGACCCAAACCCTAATTCCCATTAATGACTGTGCCAATGGCAAACCATGCCAGCCGCATCTACTGCGCCAAGGCATGCCAACCATGCTAGCCACACCACTATGCCAATGGCAAACCATGCCAGCCACATCTACAGCACTGCTGGCATGCCCAACCATGCTGGCCTTAATTTTACCATTAGCAATGGCAAACCATGCCATCCCATCTACCGCGCCAAGGCATGCCAACCATGCTAGCTGCACCCTTGCCAATGTCAAACCATGCAGCCACATCACCGTACAAGGCACTTAACCATGCGCGCCAAGCATGCCAAACCCTTGGCCCCACCATGCCAAGCCAACCGCACCTTGCCTTGGACCTAACCATGCTAAGCCGCACCATGCGCCAACGGTATGCCAAACCCTGGGCCCCACCATGCCAAACCGTGGCCCCATGTACCAATGACATGCCGCCCACCTTGTCGTTCCATCTTTGTGTTGGCCTCACCATGCGGCTACCAAGACAAAGGCCCTAAAATAATCAATGCCATCTTTCCATCTAAGATGCAAATCTTATCCCGTCCAAAGGATTCTTAGAACAGCCCAGCATGGTAACCTTTGTCCTTAAACTCCTAGTTTTGACCCACGCGAATCAAGCCTTGCCAAGGCATGCCATGCACATGTGTCTATGGCATGCCAACCACCTTATCGCTACGCCATGCAGTGAAGGTCAGCACGCAAGTCTCCCAAGCTCAACTTGCCAAACAACAACAAACATGCTACATGTTTTCCACAACATCAACGCATGTCACAAACTGGGGGATGCTTTCGTTGGGTATTGGTTTGGCGGTTTACAACGTGTGGCATACTCACGCATGGATTAGCAAGAGAGTGTCATAAGGATGAAGCGGTTAGTAAACACATGGAGTAATGGTGAAATGCTTTCTTTTATGGAACATCAATTCCAGGCGTTACCGGTTACCACTCCTCCCATTTACTCACCCGATTCCATTTCTTAATGAGACCCGTGTATGTTTTCACTTCACTTGTATAAATAGGTCTTACATGTTTTCCACCGGACAACAAGTTCAGGTCAGAGCATACTGACACTCAGAAAACATTTTCTAGCTTTCCGTCTGTTAGCTTCCACTTTCTGATAGAATTAAATAAAACGACTACTCTTCGAATCAACTATTCTCGTCTCAACACTTTCTTCGGCTTCCCTCCCAAACCAACCTTCTCCTTGATTTGTGACCAAGCAAGTCTGAAACAGACCATTTCTTAGTTTAGGCCGGATTTGTACAGATTGATCTCTCGAATATAAAGTACTCCCTTGCAGTACATTGTTTAGGGTTAAATTCGTTTCTCACCCACACACCCGAAATTACCAAATCAGCAAACCAGTTTCACCTCAAACACCAGGCCAGGTAAAATTTCTAGTCTCGACCCGCTCGGTCAAGTCTACACCAATTAGGAATTTACTACACCACTGACGGCTCCTATTAGACCTACTGTCCTAGTTTACACCCGCCCGAGTAGAATCTCGATCCAACTAGTCATAAATCTTCCACCCTATAAATACCACATTCCTCTACCATTTTAATAACTCACACCTTCTTCCTATTTGCTTAGATTTTCCAATGTCTCAAAACATGTATGTGGCTCAATTTATCGAAGATCAACATGCGGTCGAAAATCAAAGAGTTGCACTTCGAGCTAATATGCAAAATGAATTAAGAAGAGCAAATAATTGGAGAGTTGCACAACAACGCAATTTTACCACGTTAGAAGATGAATGCATCTGCAGGAATTATGTTTCTTCACTAATCATCCAATCGTTGATGGAGCATTACGGCTTATTCCGCTTTTGGGGACGCGTTTTTAATAAAATTTGAAGAGGAAATAAATTGAACCTCAACAATCGCAATTCGATGGTGTTGAGTGCTCGGTTCTCCATAATTTCAAAGAATGTTAATTAACAAGTATATTGGTATGATAAGGGAAGAGGCTCGAAACATGAGAAGTGGTGAAACCTGCTGGAGATTGATCAAAGATGTCGTGTAAAGTGGCTCAGTGACAACGGAGAGAAGTTCCCATATGCCGAGTTGTTATGAAATCTTAAAAGTGTTGCCCAAATTTAATCTAGCTTATCAATTCTAAGTTCTCAATTTTAAGTTATGTAGAAAACTTGAAATGAAGATTATTATTTATCAAACAAAAGTGTAATTACATTAACGATTTATACAAACCACGATTCATATTAACGACTAAACAAAACTCTCAAACTAACGATTACCACCAAATACATAATCAAAACTCTCAAACTAACGATTGCCACCAAATACATAATCCCATTTGCCTGTTGGATCTTGTGAAAACTCATTATTTGACTCGAGATGGTGGTTGAGTAGCATCCGGGTGAGACATAACCACTGAAATGGTACCGAGGCATTGGGGGTGCTTGAAATCGGTGAAATGCTGAACTTGTTGGGGTATAAATCACGGATTGCCTAAATGCATCAAATTGACGTGTGCACCACCGGGGAGCAAGTACAAGACCTTGAGGAATGAAACCAAGAGAGACCTGAAATCCCCGTCTCCAAGTTTGCTGTTGTTGGTGGTAGCTAAGTCTCTTCCATCGGAGTGTCATGGCGACTTCTACGACCTCCACGACTTCCACTTGCATGACTTGACTTGCACGACCTCCACTTGCATTTACCTCTTGTATTCATTGTCCACCGGCATTTGAGAACTTGACCCCAATAGAGTCTCGGGCAATTCATAACTCAATTCATCCCCAAGGCCTGCATCTAACTCAAGTGAAAATTGGGGAATTGATTGGTAAAATGTGCAAACTTGTTCAACTCGGTCTGATACTTTTCTTTTGTTGCATCCACATCATCGTATGGATAGCTCTCACGCATACCTTCACTAGTAAGTGGAACTGTAATAACATCTCCACTCGGTGATAAAGTCTCGGACTTCCAAAGATAATGGAGGCATATGTGACCCCATTTGAGTGCTAGGGTACGTACATGGTTCGCCTGTCCGTGGTGGGGTTGGGAAGGAAGATCCGTAAGTGGCAAATTGCCACCACTGGAAAGTCAACACTACCCAAGTTTTGTGGATGAACAACAATATTTAGCTTGCATACCTTTTGGAACCAATCATAGTAATCATAGTCATTTTCTCGGTTCTTGGATCAAATCATTGACTTCTTCCCAAGTCGTCCATTATTTATCATCTGTATCCAATCATCATGTGAAATAATTGAAGTAGGAAACGGGTTGATTGCTTTTACCTTTATTCCTTGTAACTAAAAAAGATGTCTTTCTCCGTAATACCAAATACCCTGACCACTAACCGATCAGAAGCACAAGTCGCTTAAGGCTTAACTGAAGCATGTCTTGTGCCACCGGGTTGATACTAGTTACGCACACTTGTTGCATCCTTTGCATAGCAACAACATTTTGACCATCGTTAATCTGCCAATCCAATTATCGCCTTTGTACTTGTACACGATGGAAAAATTAATCGTTTATCATGAAGATCGGGTTAAACTAATCGTAAAGTAAGTATACCACAAATATCGAAAAGAACATTGACGAAAACCCGATGTGTTAGTACATTTCACCACCTTTGAAAATAACATTGATAATAAATATAATAAATAGTTCTTACCTCCAATACGACCAAATGCATTTAAGCTATCTGCGTCTTCTTAATTGAGCAATCACCGAGACATATGTATAGCTCGAGATAAAATTGCGTAACCCCGATCATAATTTGGCTTTACTTAAATCTTGTAAAGATTCCAAAACCAACTAATGACACACTTCAGCTAGCATTGGGGAAAAAAACTTGGCCTAACATCCATAATACAAAAATCCATTCAAGCTCGGGATAATCTTCAGCTCTGTTTATCCCTCTGGCATTGTAAAGGGACAAAAAGCCTTTCAACCCAGACACTCTTAATCCATATGAGTGTAAGTTTCTGGATTCTGCTTTCTCCCAAAATCATTTGAGTACAAGGGGAGTAATTGTTTCCATCTTCCTTCTGATATCCACTTTAATTGGTTAAATTGTACTATTTCACCACGACTTTTTATTCCAGTCAACATATACAAATCTAACGGTGTGAACCCTAAAAACAACATGGTCATAAAATTAAAGTTTGTATGTGGAACTAAAATTTGTATCAAATTAAAATTTGTTTCGAACTAAAAATTAAACTATTGAATGGAAGAAATAGAACTTACCACACTCAAAATCCTTGAAAAGAACGTATTTGCAAAGTTTCCACCAACTTTCAAATAACTCGCACAATTTGAGTCCCGTGGTTTTTGCCTTTCATGAAATATAAACGCCAAGGATATCTTCTCAAGGATGCTTGAGCAGTGTTAAGGGAGTAACTCATAAATTTCACTTAGCTCGGACTACCCACCTCTTAATTTAGGTAACAAAACTCGCTCGAGATGGTTACATAAATGCATAGATGTTACACCTCGATCCAACTAGTTGCCTAACATTAGCGAACTCGTGCCCTTTATCCTCGAACCCATACGATATCACTATCAAAAAAAGATTTTCCTTTTTCCTTCTGTTTCTTTTCCTTTGTCTTTCTTTTTGGAACTCATTTTTAAAAAAATCTCTAGTCTGCTCTCTAGA
Source organism: Papaver armeniacum (assembly GCA_023531295.1). Lineage (NCBI taxonomy): Eukaryota > Viridiplantae > Streptophyta > Magnoliopsida > Ranunculales > Papaveraceae > Papaver > Papaver armeniacum. The sequence continues at coordinate 223,080 of JAJJWW010002714.1, read as the reverse complement.
GAAGGGAAGAAAGATTTTTTTGTGAATGCAAACTGATGGGAATATGGGTATTTATAGGCGGTAGAAAGAATCGACCGTGACAGTCAAGAATAGATCAACTTCCTGAAAGGGCTAATCTCGATTAGATCCTATATTATGTGATGTAAACTTCCTCTTATAAATAAATAAAAGTCTTCTTATAAAAAAAAAAAAAAAAAAAAAAAAGCGGTGTAATATATACCGGCGGTCGCTACAAAACCTCTAGCGATGTAATCTCGACCGCTTAGGTGGAAACTCGACCACATATTCATTTCCCCATAGTGGCGCGGGCAGTTTGCCAGGCCAATGGGTGGGTTAGTTTACCCATAGGAAGTAAATGCAAAACAGAAAATTTTAAGTTTCCGATTCCCTTTCCCAAAATACAGAAACAAACTTCGACTTTTTCACTTCCTTTGAAATTCAATCTGCATTCTTCTTCTTCTTCACTGTCATTTACGAATTCAAGATCTCTACATTCTCATCTGGTATTCATTCTTTCTTTCTATTTATGGGTTATTCATTCTCATCAGCTTGACATTTCGAATTTGTTTGTTATTATTAGGTCAGAATCAACATATCATTTGTAGGTTAATCTGCTTCTTAACTTCAGATACTAGATTAATCATTTATAAATGCTAATTATTCATCGTTTTATGATTCTCATTAGGTTGATTTTATTTCTCTTCATCGAATCTCACCTACTGATTGAGGAATATAGGGTTTATCTTTATCTTCAATTTTGAGTGAAAATTGTTGAATCGTCATCACCAGTCTTTGGGCATCGAATTAGTAAACAAGAGCAACCAAAATGAATACAGAAGTGGATAGGATCAGCAATTTGCCGGATTCCATTATTCACAGTATCCTGTCGCTCTTGGTGGATATCAAATTTGTGGTTCAGACTTGTGTTTTGTCTAAAAGATGGAGATATATCTGGACTTCTCTGCCTGTGCTAAAAATCAAAGACATATTTCACTTTTATCAAGAAGAAGACAGCGAATATGAACTAGTTCAAGCCAAGCGCTTCTTTAAATTTGTGAACAAAGTACTCGATCTTCGCGACGATGACTCTGATATACAAACGTTTCATCTTCGGTTGGGTACTTTTCATCCGTCTGTTAGCAAAATGCATAGATGGATTGCCACTGCTGTCAGCCATAATGTTCAAGAGCTAAAGATCGAGTGCTATGTTCATGCTGTAATGTTCAACTACAAGGTCGAACCGGAAGATGGTTTTGAGATTCCTCCTTGCCTATTTACTTGTAAATCCTTGACAAAGATGCAGCTGCATTGGCCTGGTTATCCAGATGGTGACGACAAGATTATTCTACCTCATGAAATGAGTTTACCTCGGCTCAAATCATTGCTTCTGATTCTTGAAGATATGGCATTTGATGATGAAAAACTAACAAATAGGTTCTTTTCAAGTTTTCCTTCTCTTGAATCGTTGATCATGGAAATGGGATCCACTGGATTTCATAACATGAATTTACACATTTCTTTACCTAAACTTAGGTATTTTAAATTTGATAGTCACAATCGTCAAAGGGATAATGATGTCAAAGTTAATCTGCATGCTCCAAGTCTGTCAACATTCATTTTTAACAGTTACATGTCAACAAGTTTCACTCTAAAGAATCTTCCATCTCTAGCCATTGCTGATATAAAGATTCGTGTTAAATTTGAAGATAAAGATCAAGTTTCAAAGAAATTTGTCGAGAAGAAAGAAATTTATGCCCAACACATGGCGGGGCTTTTGAGAGGGATTCAAAACGTGAAAGTCTTAATGTTAGATGATTCTGTCCTCAAGGTATGGCCTCTAGCCGCATCTGGTGTTGTTTTATACTTTTCATTATTAGCTTTATTAGAAAGCCATTTTGTTTTTACGTTTGCATTTTAGTGTCTTGGGAAGGAGGTGCACAGCCAGGCGCTCCATGCTTCTACGCTTACGCATTATGCATGTGTAGGACATAAGAGTAGTGGATATTGTTTCCATGTGTTTGAAACCCATAAGAGACATAATGAAGTTTTTCGATGAATGCAACTGTAAGAAATGAAAACAAAAAGAGATCACGCAACATATGAAAGTAGAAAACAGAAAAGCATAATTTACCCTTCATTAGCTCCTGAGCTCACCCTGATATTTTGGAGGTACCCCTAGGTGAGCTCCTAAAGCGTACCAGCATTGACCCAGAATTGACGCATTGGTGTTGCCTAAACACGGTTTTGTAAAGCATAACACCTGCTTTGTAGAGGAGGATGCTTGATATGAATCTCTGTCCCATGTCATTGCAACTTTTGCTAGTGTAAGTCTGCAAAAAATAATAATTAGAGGCCTTCACTAATCTATGTTTCAAACCTCAAAATCCAAAGAAATGAGCTATTATTTTGCTCTTAACCAATATTTTTACGCCTTCGATGCCTTTGCTTGTAACTGGAAGGTAAGGATGCTTATGTATTATGTATCTTTATAAGGCATTGGTGACGAATGAATGCGATTTTCTATCTGTTGATGCATAAAGCTAGGTGTTTGCACCACACATCAGTCACCTTAATCGGATGCATATTTTCTTATTGTATTTAACAAATTGTTATTATTGTGAGTCTGTGATTCTTGCAGTGTAACTATACTCTGAATGACATTTCTCTTATTCTCTTTTTTATTCACCAAAGGCTTTAGGTGGAGCTCCTGATATATTAAACACTCAACTGCCTGAATTTCATAATTTGCAACATTTGAAACTCCAGACCTACCTTCCGAGGGACTGCCTGCGTTCAATATTCTGTATTCTAAAGAATTCTCCTAACATAGAATCTGTATCCTTGCAGGTACAGGTTTTAACTAAATTCATTGTTATTACTTTTATTTATCATGTCACTTACCGTAACTCATTTTTAAGTCAAGATTAGTGTCCTTATAACGTTTGGTAATGCTCAATATCCAGCGAAATGGTCGCTTCAATCCTCCACTATATCCATATGTTGATGAGGTATTCATCAAGCATTCATATGAAGTTTTCATGATTATCAAACCCCAAATCTATGAAGTTTGTTTAGTTCTAATATCATATCTGTTTATTATTATCTAGGTAAAAATTTAATCCAGAGAACATAGGGGACTACTGGGATGCAGGGTTGTCTTTGTCTTGCAACGATAGGTCACCTAAAGTTTGTCGAGATTAATGGTCTTAGCGGAAGTGTTAATGAACTGAAGTTTTTAGAGATTCTGTTGAAGCATGGCACGGTCTTGGAAAGAGTGATACTCACCAGTAATTCAACTAATCAAGACTCACAAAGGAAGAAACGGATGATGAAATTCAGTGAGATGCTGCTTAAATTTCCTACCGCCTCTAAGAAAATCCTTTTCTTGTTGAATTCTGAGTAAGTTCATATTGTGACATCAATTTGATACATCTCTTTCTGTGCGCATTCTAATTAAATGTCGCCGAAAGATTGCTTCATTTTTATCGGGAGTTAATAGATAAGGAATAATAGATGGAACCTCATTTCTTTTTCTGTTGCACTATATTTTTTTGCCTCAACAGGCTCATTGATGACTTTATATACATATCCCTAATATAGTAATATTCCAATCACTCTTTTCAGGTGCTTGAGAATGGTTTATCAATTTGCACAACTGTGGGATCGAATCTCTTCAACAACAGGTTGGGCCCAGAAAGCTGCTTTTTCAAAATTCTTCATTTTTGAAATCTGATACAAGGTCCTTACCATCTCCTGTTACTTACAGTTTGCCGAAAGTACACATCAGTGTTGTTTTTTTATTTTATTTTTCTTTCAAGAGGACGAGGAATTATGTTAGTTCGTAGATGCAAATTTCATAGTTTTAGTTGTCGTTGGCGTATATTGGCTTTTGCATCAATCTTTCTTTGTTTATTTCGATTCATAGAATATGATTGGCAGGGTTATGTGCAAATGAACTCAATTTTATTAAGAAAACAGTTTGACACCCACCTGATAGAGCTAATGATTGGGCAAAATGTACGATCAAGGGGTACTGATTTTTCAATATCAACAAATCATGTAGAAACACTGAATTTGTACAGGATCTTCAACTTACTGTCTTGTTTTTTGATGTTAAACTTACTGTCTTGTTTTTTGATGTTACACTATTGCGGGGTTAATTTGGAAATATTTTTTGATGTTTCTTTGTAGGAAACTTTTTTTTTTTTTTTTGCATTATTTGTTTTCTATTTATAAAAATTGAGCACAGTAAATAATGTTTCGAAACCAAAGTAACCAGGGGCGGAGCCAGCCCATTGCAAGGAGTGCACTTGCACTCCTGCCCAGCTGGCTCAAAAGCCCATTTCAAGCCTAATTAGAGATTATTTTTTTTCATATTTAAGCCCATTTTTATATTTTTACATCCCTAGAAAAGTTTTTTTTTGCACCCTACAGTAAATTTTGCACCTCCGCCCCTGAAAGTAACCCTCCTAATCATCACCCATTGCAGCTTTGGTTTAGGACGTTGATATTTGTAACAGTGGTACGCATAAGACAACATTCACAGTAAAAGTGTGCCATCAATGAAGTATGTCCTTTCGCACAGTTTTTTTAATTAACTTCACATTTTACACGCTACCTTTAATAAAATAATAAATTACACGCTATAAAATATACATCACAATTGTTAGGTTTATCTCTGAGATAAATGACCAAGAATCAAGAACTTGTTATGAGATTGTCATTTATCTCGAGACATAAACCTAACAAATGTAATGGCATCAATCAAGGATATATTCGGATATTCAGTGGAAACTGACTGTATGTGTAGAATGGTTTTTACTTTATACTACTCGACTATTCAGAAAGCTTAATGAAAGATGAATAATACAGTATACCATTTTCTAAATAGTTTCTTCAACCCCGTTCAAAACCTTACATTTCAGTGGTTGTTGTCGTCGCGATTTTAATTACGCCAGTCTTTCTCTTCCCTGAGTTTGGAAATTTAAGTTCACCATCCGCTGTGAATCTCCCCACATTTTCCTCTCCGAGTGCTTTCAGCGAAACAAAGGTGTTTCTGTGTGGTATGGGTACTGCCCAAGTCTTGCTGTGGCTATAAGGATTCCAATTATCATCTGGAATTTGTGATTCTAAGCTATAACGAAAGACGTATCCACGTAATTTATCCATTAGTAAAACTTGACCACCTTCCAAAACAGCAACTAAGCGAGGCATTCTTTCAATGGATCTCATGGGCACAGTGTCCTCTTTACGCCAACATGGATTCACAGCATAATAGTCTGTAGTGTTGTGGCTGCTATTCGCCTCCTTATTCTTCTTTAAAAACCACAAGTGCAAAGGTCGCATTTCAAATTGAATATATTGGATTACAAGAACCAAACACCCTCTGAAAATACCAAGTCTACGGCGAATAAGTTCTTGCTTTCCATTACATGGGGTCTGGAGCAACTGGAATTCCTCTTCTGCCAAATCAAAAGCCACAATATCCTCTGAACCCTCTTGGAGCCAATGAAGTGCCCCATTCACACATACACTCTTAGCATGAATGTTTGGCAATACTTGATGATTAATCTCCCCTTTACTTCGCCAACCACTACCACTTCCAAGTGTATATACCTCGACCTGTCCCTTGTTGGGACGTTCATAGGTAATTCTGAGAACCTTGTACTCATTAGTTTGAGGGTAATATCCAAATCCATGCACAGTTTTTTGCTTGTTTCTGACGCATATCCCTGGAAGATTCACGACTTCTCCAATAATGTGATTACAGATGTAAAATGATTCGTCATAACAGTCGCGATATGTGTAGCTGTTGGGTTTGTTGCAACATTTCTTGACTGATAAACAAAACAATCCATTGCACGAACCAACTAATCCAACGTCACCTACCAGAAATTTGAGGCTGATCCTCTTTGTTGAGTAGCAAGCTTTTCTTGGGTTTATCTTACCGTCGTCATAGTACTCGGCATAATAGAGATCTTTTCTGTCAAAGCAGCTAATAAAACTCATCTTGGCAGAGTCGATACCATCGTTACTTGGCTTATGCGGCTCCTGTTGTACAAGTCCATGACTACCGTTTTGACACCGAAGATGCAGATTGGAAAAGTAATCAGTATTAGCATGAAGATGAATGAGATTTCTCCAAGCTCTGCATACTCTTTTGCAGTCTAGAACTAACTCAGCTGGTAACCTGGAAAATATATTCAATCTGATTTCTGAAGGGAGACGGTTTAGATGAGATTCTTCTTCCATCACGTGCACCTCACAAAAGAATATTGGTCTCGCACCTACTGCACAACAACAAAGTTATTTCACCAATCTTCCATTTTTTCTGTGTATAGGGAGTTTCCTATGTGTAATGAGTTTCAAAAGACCATAAATAAAGCAATTATTATGATGACCCATTACTAGAAATCCGCAATTAAACAAAACCCACAATTCAAAATCTCTTTAGAATCCTTAGATTACAATCAATTTCAATGCACTTATCTAAGGCGTTTTATCAAATAGGGGTTGAGCATTGTCCGAAAATGTAAGTTTTTCGAAATAGGTGAGATAAACTATGATCTAAAATGAATTATGATTTTTATATTGATAACCTCTGCAAACAACTATACATGATCGTCTCTATAGTTACAGAAAATTTTAGTTCGGGTACACAAAAGAGAAGAAAGTATAGAGGCAAAGAAAAACTAAATAAGTTTAAAGATGAAGTAACCATACCAGGAAACGTTTGTAGCCTGCTTGTATCACTGTAATCTCGAAGGAGGAAGAAATCTTTTTTTGAATTTTTACGCAATTGTTATATCCGTCTGTTGGTGCTGATAACCGGGTCGGGTTCAGAAATCGTATCCAGTATCCGTCATCTTCCAAACCGCCAAAAATCCGAATCATATGTACTTCTGCAGGAGGAAACAAGGCCTTCATCCATGTATTTCGTCGAAATAGACTGAAACAAAACACTAAATCACTGAAACGGAGATCATATTATTTTTTTTGAATGAAATCGAAGTAGAATTTGATGTCATTCAGTGAATATGACTGAAATTGATTTTCTTTTTTTTGCATGAACATGAACTGAATTTGATCGATTATGACCGATGTAACGAGTATTTGGAAGAATTTGTTCATTTTACCGTGTTTGATGGAAACCAATGATCAATTTGATGAATAGTACTCTTAATCTGGTTCTCAAATTCCAGAAATTAAGTTTTATTTCTAGAGAATTATTTCTAAAAAGCTACATAACACAAGTGAGAGCTGGACAGCATCACCAATCTACATAACACAAGTGACAGGACACAGAAGCAAAAGAATGAAAAACTTGCTACTTTAGCGTTCAAAGGAAACACATCAGCAAAGATTTTCCAGACTAAAAAACTAATCCTAGGGCCAACATTAACCCCCTCAACAGCTTGTCCCAAAACTCATCAGAATTTCTGTTGGCATTTCCAGAGATTAGAACTGAACTCTCCAATCTTTCAGCCTTTCCAATTACGACTACCATCATTCAATTCAGAAATATAAACAGAAAGTGCACAGTACCCAACATTAATGGAATAGCAGCTTCAGTATAATGGACTACCCAACATTAGACCAAACTACCTATAGCAAATTCACACATGTAGTTGCACCTTAATAGTTTGAACTGCAGAAGAAAAAATTGATAATCAATCATTCCTTTTTCGAAAAACTTATCAGAATTTCTGTTGGCATTTCCAGAGATTAGAGAGTAGGCAGTCTTAGTACTGAACTCTCCAATCTTTCAGCCTTTCCAATATCGACTATCATCATTCAATTTAGAAATATAAACAGAAAGCGCACAATATTCAACATTAATGGAATTTAGAAATATAAACAGAAAGCGCACAATATTCAACATTAATGGAATAGCAGCTTCGGTATAATGGACTACCCAACATTAGACCAAACTACCCATAGCAAATTCACACTTGTAATTACGTTTTAATAGTTTGAACTGCAGAAGAAAAAATTGATAATCAATCATTCCCGTTTCGAGGGAGACTAAAAATTAGAATTTAGACGCCGTCAAAGTAAGCAAAAAAAACAAACAGCAGCTAATTAGGAGATACAAACTTACACTCATATAGACAGGGTATCCTCAGGACATTTATATATTATCGCCATGGTCATTCTCAATATGGACACCTTCCACGCAGTTCAAAGCAATTTTTATCCGCCTCAAAGCCATTTTCAAGGCGGGTGTTGTTATGCCCTTGTATCAGAGCCTTTAACTCATTTACCACGTAAAATTTGAAGTCAGTCCATTCATTTTCCTACTATGCCTGCTCACTGATACTTTCCAATTTGTTTAATCCCCCCTTCTTTGTCATTCAATGTTTCTGCTGGTAACGAAATACTTCTGTTACAAGTTTAACCAAATAATGAAGAACCAACAAGCATTCACATACATCCATTCAAACACGGACACAAGTAGTAGTTCATAAAGATAGCAACACAGATGTTAAAAGCCAATGCAACAAAAGCTAATATCAATTGTCCAAAACAACAGAAGTGTAACCTTAAAGCAACCGCAGTAGTTGTCCAAGAAAATCATTTTTGTTTTTGCACTAGTCCAGAAACCGCAGTAGTGATCCAAAATTACCCATGCTAAGAATGGATAACTTATCATCTGACCATCTATAGTCACACCTTGCATTGATCAACTGTAGTCTCACCATCGGTACTCAAGCTATAAAGAAAGTACTTGAATTTGGTAATCCAGACTTTTACACACACTCTTCTTATTAGATTCTCCTACTCTAAATGCAAATAGAGATGAAGTTCAAATGCAGGTAGACATTACATTTTCAAGCAGGCTCTACTACTAAAATATATGTTAGAAAACTGTAGAAAAATGAACACATCGGTTTGAATTCAAACATCAATAGGTAATTTTGTGAACTAAGGTTCAAACATCAATAGGTAATTTTGTGAAATCTAAAGCCAAAAGACACTATGTCATGGTGTCGTAACTGACGAGCAATTTTCTGAAATCTACATTATCAAGACTACAGATATAGTAGTATAACACCATCGAGAAGTGGATTCAATGTAGGTAATACTAGAACTTTAAGAACATCCTACCATTTTCTTCGGATACCATTTTACTTATCACATTTTACCAAACCATTTTACTTATCACATTTTACCAAACTTTCATTTTAAGACGCCTGGAAAACATGGCAGGATGTTCTCAAATTTCTAGTATTACTTCAAGTCAAAACTAATTTGTGGAATGGTTTTAGGTTTTGCTCCAAATGTCATAGACATTGAACAAAGTTTCCATTAACGGTTAGGATCGGTTTGGTGAAGATGGATGGTGCATAACACAAGTACAACTCTATAAGTAGAAACTTCCTTCTCTTGCCAATAATTCAACAGTAGCCAGATAGTTAGGGTTACCATTTATTTTCTTCTTCTTCAGGCGATATTTGGTCTTTCTGAACTGTCTAGAATTAAATTCAATATCCACTACCATTTGTAATTACGATTTTATTCTTTTTCGCTTCACCATTGATGAAATCAACAATTTTAATTACAATAAAACAAATCCACAAAAAAAATCCCCTTTACGTCTTTAATAATGGGACCAAAACTTACTAATTGAATAAAGGGTTAAGGTCGGCTGAAGAATAAGAAAAAATATGGTAACCTTAACTATTTGGCTAGTGTTGAATTATCCGGCTGTACTTGTATAATGCACCGTCCACCTTCACCAAATCGATTCTTATCGTTCATACAAATTTTGTTGAATATTGGTGATATTTGGGATAAAAAATCATGAAACAAGTAAAATTGGTTGCCAGATAGGCTCCAAATTACCCGATTGCATCTTCGGTTTGAGTCCTATACTTCTCTTTTTCTTATTTTTACTCACTTTGTAATGCAACGAGATAAGTCATATTGAAGTAATCTCAGAAAGTATGGTTAGTGCCCAAATACACGCTTTAGAACGTATTTTAGAACCATGTTAGTGCTACACAAGCTAGGAGATCTAAGACTCCTACTACATAGTCCACTTCACAACCAAAATAAAAAGAACATTATCAAGACAAAACACAGTAATTAATGGAAAAAAAAATTCACATGTGAATTTTTTTTTCCATTAATTACTGTGTTTTGTCTTCTCAAGTTTTCTTTTATGCTCTTCGAATAAGTACTGCCCAAAACTCACCAAGGTATAGAGATAAAAAAGTATAATTAAAGTCACATTCCCTATGTCAAGGTGAATTTTGGCAGTACTTACTCGGAAGAACTTATCTTGGTCGACTTATCAAGTGGTGTGACGAGGAGTGACATGGAAGAGCATAAATGCAAGCAGCGAAAGCACCAACTGTTTGAAATAAAAGAAAACTTAATTCTAAGAGTTCTGAAGTTGAAATCTTTCCTTTCACACAGATCACCACCGAACCACTGAAAATAGGCTTTTTTGTAGCAAAAAACTAAAATTACTTCTGAAAATTTTGTAGCAAAAACTAACTGTAAATAGGCCTTTTTTAGGGGGTTAATCAAACTTGAATCTGCTAATACCCTTCTAAGCTCTCTCTACTAAAGAAGAAGATGTTGCTCTTCTTCTTGCTAGGCTAAAGTGTTGCTCTTCTTGATATATCAATTGTAGTTTTTGGAACCGTGCATCTCAATAGAATTCGAGGATTCAGGTCCATCTCAAAGCATATTAAATGATATCAAAATATTCGAGGAATATTGACTTGAGCCAATATAAATGCATATCCAATCATATCAACCAAAGAATTCGAGGAATATCGACTTAGGTCAATCTCAAAGGATATTTGATGAGATTGAAAGAATCCGAGGAATATAGACATAGAATATAGGCTTAGGTCATTTATCATAGGATACCCGATAAGATCGAAAAAATCCAAGGACTATAGACTTAGATCAATCTCAAGGCTTATCCAATGATATCCCAAGAACTCAATAAATATTGACTTAAGCCTATCTCAAAGCATATCAACCTATGCAAACCAAAGAATACGAGGAATACAGACTTAGGCCAATCTCAAATGATATATTATCATCAACAAAGAATTCGAGGAGTATCGACTCAAGTCAATCTCAATGTATATCTGATGAGATTGAAAGAGCCCGAGGAATAAAGGCTTATCAGATGCCTTTCACTGCTTTCAGTGTTATTACCTTGCTGTTAAATCATGTTGACTACACTGCCAGTGAACACATAAAGTCCGCTGATCATGTCATCAAATGCCACATCAAAATAAAGAGCATTTGCAGTGGCTAATTTTTACATGATTCTAAGTGGCATGTTTACACGACCAATATCTTGATCCCAAAACAATTTGGCAAGCAAATTACTCCGTATAACATGAAAATCAGTGTCTAATATCACAAAAACTCGAGCAATAACAAATGTAATTAATGCACTGCAATAAGTGAAACCGTTTATTACTGAAACAGTACTGCAGTAGCAGAAGATTCCAACTACAAAAATATTTCTACGTTTAGGCATAGAAAAATAATTGACTGTCATCGTTATTTGAAAAAAGGAAGCCTTCTAAAACATAAGGGTGGTTATGGAAGTTGCGCTACTCAATTAAGCAACAGATGAAGGGTAGTCGATTAGGCAACATATGAAGGCTCTCTAAGTATATTGAATACTTGCTATTTTACAAGGTAAAAACTTCAAAAATACGGGCGCCAATAAGAAGGAATTTTGGGACAGGCCTCATTAAATGGTCATTCCTTGTATAGTCCATAGTGGGCGTTATAAAAGAACATAGTTACATTTTTCTAATAAATTAAAGATAACAAAGATTCTAACCTGTGATGCCCTTAATGTCTCCTCGGTTTCTCGCGGCACCATTTTTGAGACATACAATGGGGACTGCCTACATAATCAATATAGCAGGACAACATGACTGTTAGCAAGCGAAGTACTTGTGACATTAATTTTTCACATGAGTGATAGTAATTAAGGCTACCTACTAAAAATACTAGATAATGAAAATGGACGCTACCTACTCACCACTAAGTATTCTGCTAAGAAATGTGTTCCAGTGCCCAACCATACAGCGTGTGGAACAAGGACTGTCCAATCCGATCAGCAGCACAGGCACAGCGGTAGGCCTGACCACCTGTATCACAACATAAAAAGCAGGTTCAGAAACTTGCACCATAAATAACTAATGATTTGGAAAATAAGGCATAGCAGAAGGACAATAAATCACACTCAAGCCTAAAAATTTATTGATTGTTTCTAATGTAATAATCATGCAGATTCCAGCACTAGAGACTGAGAAAGCTGCAACTTGGGAATCCTGTGGTTGAGTACTAATGGTGGCAGTGGTGATGAATTTACTGTTGTCATTGCTATTATTGGGTCAGACAAAGTGAAGCTGAAATCAGAACAGACGTCAATGATTCATGTTATCAATGAGCAAATTTTGGCCTATATATGCTCAAATCAGAAACAAACATAGAATGAACTAGTGATGTAAGTGATGGCACGATTTATCAAGATAAATAAACAAAAAAATATACAAAAATGATACATATTCAGAACAAGATAAGTAGACTAAATATGATGTTATCATAATGATCTTCATTTACTCAAACTTGTTGGTCTTTATAGAACTCAATTTTAAATCAAAGTCAGTTCGATTGAAACTATTCATTTAATTTGAGGACTCTCTTAACTCCTTGACCGAATCCCCTATGTATTCAATTAATCTATGTTTGTAAACAAGAAAAATAGTAGAGAATCAATAGTGGGTACGGCAGTATAATAGAACTAGCACAACATCTGTATTATGATTATTCTCAAAATAACCATAAATTTTTCAAACTAATCAAGAACAAAAATCTTACTTCATTTAATTTATAAAATTACTTCAAAACTTTCTTGACCAGAAAATAGATTTATAACTGAATTACAAACTAAATACTGAGAACAGTGGATGTGAGGCGTTCTAGTGCTTCTCTATCAAACAACAATGTCAGTAGGTCATGAATGCAACAACAGTGTATATAAACTCCATCAAACCAATGATTCTCTCTTAGTTCCTTCATCATTAGCATTAATTTGACATGCATCAAGTGGATTTTCTCTTCCAAAATCTGTAGCACTAACCCGCTATTTAACCGTCTGTACTCGTACCATTTGCACTGATCATCTGTAGGATTAGGTTTCAAATTTTCAACCACTTTAAATTCCTAAACTTCCAAATAGCCCAAACCATTAGTATTTCAGCTCAGTCACTCCATGGTTTTATTTCCTTTTTCGACAAACTAAAGAATTCTAAAGATAGGGCAAGGTAATACCTAGACCAAACCAAATGGCCTCAGTGAATGGGAAATCAATAAAAATATGAGAGCTAGATTCAGCAATACCAGATCTACATAACACAAGTGACAGGACACATAAGCAAAAGAATTAAAAGATTGGCTATTTAGAGGAAACACATTAGCAAATATTTTCCAGACTAATACGCTAACTCGGGACAACTTTAACCCCCTCCACAGCTAGTTCCAACACTTATCAGGATTTCTGTTGGCATTTCCAGAGATTAGAGAGTAGGCAGACTTAGTACTGACCTCTCCAATCTTTCAGCCTTTCCAATAAGGACTATCATCATTTAATTTAGAAATATAAATAGACCAAACTACCTACAGCAAATTCACACATGTAGTTAACCAATCATTCCCTTTTCTAGGGAGACTAAAATTAGAATTTGGACCCCGTCGAGTAAGCAAAAAAAAAAAAAAACAGCGGCTAATTAGGAGATGCAAACTTACACTCATATGGATGTACTTTCAAAGATTGCTGCCAGCTCTTCAGAGACAGGGTAAACGCAGTACATTTATATATTATTTCCATGGCCATTCTCAATATGGACACCTTCCATGCAGTTAAAAGCCATTTTTATCCGCCTCAAAGCCATTTCAAGGTGGGTGTTGTTATGCCCTTGTATCAAAGCCTTTAACTCAATCACCACGTAAAATCTGAAGTGAATGCATTCATTTTCCTGCTCCATATTGTAGGCATCAGGCCTGCTCACCAATACTTTCCATTTTGTTTGATCCCCCCTTCTTTGTCATTCAATGTTTCTGTTGGTAACGAAATACTTCTGTTACAAATTCAACCAAATAATGAAGAACTAACAAGCATTCACATCCATCCATTCAAGCACGGACACAAGTGTTATCATAAAAGCCAGTGCAACAAAAGCTAATAACAATTGTCCAAAACAAAAAAAGTGTAACCTTACACTAGTCAAAAAACTGCAGTAGTGGTCCAAAACCACCCCTGCTAAGAAGGGATAACTTATCATCCGACCATCTGTAGTCACACCATTTGCACTGATCATATGTAGTTTCACCATCAGTACTCAAGCTATAAAGAAAGTATCTGAACTTGGCAACCCAAACTTTTACCACACTCTTCGCGTTAAATTCTCCTACTCTAAATCCAAATAGAGATGATGTTCAAATGCATGTAGAAGTTACATTTTCAAACAGGCTCTACTGCTAGAAAGTATGCTAGAATATTGTAGAAAAATGAACACGTCGGTTTAAATTTAGAGTCCGCTTCGGGCAACAACTGATCTCAATTTTTGTGAATTACAGTCCAAACGCCACTATGTAATTTTGTGAAATCTGCAGCCAAAAGACACTATGTCATGTTGTCGTAATTGACGAGCAATTTTCTAAAATCTGCAATATCAAAACTACAAATATAGTAGTATAACACCTTCGAGGAGTGGATTCAACGGAGGTAATACTAGAATTTTAAGAGCATACTACTATTTTCTTCGGATACCATTTTACTTATCACATTTTACCAAACTTTCATCTTAAGATATCTGGAAAAAAAAAATGGCAGTATGTTCTCAAAATTACCTCTATTGGATCCACTCTTTGGAGGCGTATATTGAAGCCGTTACGAACGTGAGTATCCTGAGCTTGGTACTCATGTGCGATTGGTCAGTAATTATATTACAGAGTAGAAAATAGTAAATATTGCGATGAATGGAAATATTCTTTTTCAATTGCAAACCATTTCTCGCAATTTTTACTACCATTTTCTACTCCATAATAGAAAATCTAAGGGGAATATACTCAGGTCATTACCAAAGGATATCCGATGAGATCGAGAAATCCAAAGAACATAGACTTAGATCAATCTCAAAGCGTATCAGACACTATCGAAAAAATTCAATAAATATTGACTTAGGCCTATCGCAGAGCATATCCAACTATGCTAACCAAAGAATTCAAGGAATATGGACCTATGCTAATCTCAGATGATATATTATCATCAACCAAATAATTCGGGGAGTACATCTGATGAGATTGAAAGAACCCGAGGAATTTAGGCTTAGGTCAATATCAGAGGATCGAATCTGCGGAATATAGGCTTATGAGATGCCTTTCATTATTATTATTACCTTTGCTTTTAAATTATGTTGACTACACTGTCAGCGAACACAAAAAGTCCGCTGATCATGTCATCAAATGCCACATCAAAATAAAGAGCACCTGTTATGGCTACTTACAAGATTCTTCTAAGAGCACTTGTAGTGGCTTCTCTATCCCTATAACACATTTTGAGAAAATCAATCTCTATAATAGAGATAGAGATAGAGAAACCACCTACAAGTGCTCTCAGTGGCATGTTTACACGACCAATATCATGATCCCTAGACAATTTGGCTAGCAAATTACTTCGTAGAACATGAAAATCAGTATCTAATATCACAAAACCTCATGCAATACAAATGTAATCAATGCACTGCAATGAAGTGAAACTGCTTAGTACTGAAACAGTACGGCAGTAGCTGAAGGATTCCAACTTCAAAAATATTTCTACAATTAGGCATAGAAAAATAATGGACTGTCATTGTTATTTGAGATAAGGAAGCCTCCTAAAATATAAGGGTTGTTCAGTATGGAAGTTAGGGTACTCAATTAAGCAACAGATTTGCATATACTTCCTATTATAAAAGGTTAAAACTTCAAAACTACGAGGGTCAATAAGAAAGAACTTTGGGACAATCCTCATTAAATGGTCATTCCTTGTATACCTTTCGCTATTAACTAAAAATAACAACATTGAACATTCTAAAGATTCTAACCTGCTGTGCCCTTCATGTCTCCTCGGTTTTTCGTGGCACCATGATAGATACAACGGGAATGCTTACATAATCAATATAGAAGGACAACATTACCTTTAGGAAGAGAAAATACTTCTGAAGTTGTGATATTAATTTTCCACGTGAGAAATTAAGGCTACCTACTAAAAATAGTAAATAATGAAAATGGATGCTACCTACTTACCACTGCTGTCCATCATTTGACCCCCAACGTATGGTATTCTGCAAAGGAATGAGGTTTATTGACCATACATAGTGTGGAACAAAGCCTGTCCAGTCCGATCGGCTGTACAGGCACAGTGGTAGGATTGACCACCTGTATACCAAGGTAAGAATCAGTTCAGAAAACCTTAATAAAACTATTTAAGACATCGTGTAAAAAAAATTGCACCATAAATTCTAATGATTTGGAAAATAAGGCATTGCGGAATGAAAATAAATCAAACTCTAGCCTAAGAATTTATTTATTATTTCTAGCTACCTTTAGTGATCCCTGCAGATTCCAGCCCTAAAAGACTGTGAGAAGGACGAGAATAACGAGGGCTGCAACTTGGGAATTCTGGGATTGAGTAGTAATGGTGGCGGTGGTGATGAAATCCACCATTGACAACGGAATTTTTCCTTGGGTTAGACTAAGTGAAGCTGAAATCAGAACAGATGACAATGATTTAAGTTATTCATGAGCAAATTCTAGCCTACATGATATCAAATCAGAAACAAACAGTATTGCACAACATTGTAAATCATAGAATGTACTAGTGATGCACAACATAGTACGTAAAACACAGTAATCATGCACAACATGATCTCAAATAAAAAAAAGACACAAAAATAATATTCAGAACAAAATAAGCAGACAAAATATGATGTTCTCATAATGGTCTTCAATTACCCAAACTTGTTGGTCATCCCTTACTCCTAGGGGTAAGGGACAGTCCTAGGGATGTGATCCTTTCAGTTTGTATTTGAGAACATTAACAATGGCTAAAGCATTACTAGTTAACTGACCAATTTCACAACATTCTTCCCTATAATAATCCTTGCATTACCTTTAACATCTTCTTCCCCTAATCCTTTCATAAATGTATTGTCATTCGTTGATGCAGCACTAACCCAAGTCTTTATAAAACTCAATTTGAAATTAAAGTCAGTTCCAATGAAACTATTCATTTCATTTAAGGAATCTTAACTCATGGATTGAATCCCCATTGTATTCAATCTATAATAGAAATAGCACAACATCTGTATTAGGATTATTTTCAATCAAAATAACCATAAATTTTTTAAAGCAATCAAGAATAAAAATCCTACTTTATTTTAATTTGTAAAATTACTTATAAATTTCTTGATTAGGAAATAGATTTACAACTGAAATACAAACCTAATACTGAGAACAGTGGAACCAAAATGGGAGGCATTTTAGTGCTTCTCTATCAAACAACAACGTCTGTAGGTAATGAATGCAACAACAGTGTATATAAACTCCATGATTCTCACTTAGTTCCTTGGTTCTCCATTACAAAATTGGGTTTTACAAAGATGAATCGGAAACGGAAACGAACCAAAAAAACTCAAGATTATAGGTACAGAAATGAAGAAGAAGGAATTTTACCTAGTTCAATGCTGTGACTATTTGAAACGGATTGCATCGATGAAGAATTTTTTTATGAGAATGAAACCCAAACTGGGGGATTTTGACCTAGGTCGATACAACCAAGAGATATCGCAGATCGATTTATTCTTCTTCATTTCCTTATTCAACCAGTCTTGGGGACTGTAAACCTTTGAAATATAATTTATAATAGTGAAAAAAAAAAATTATAAATAAAATATTAAAATCCCGGATAATGAAGATTTCATTGCCCACGTGGCCAGTTTAGACAAGGACAAACTATACGGCAATTTCAGATCTCCTTTTTTTTTTTTATTACTAGCTTGTATGAAGCCATGGTTTCGGTTTTGATTCATCATCACAAGTACAAGTATACAATGCTGTACTTGTTTTTGCTTCAAAATCCAGAAACGAGTTTCCTTGCATGGTCATTACACTGGGAATCATGGAGAAGGATACTTACTAGTACTTTTGATATCTCACCACCACTGGGTTCTTCTACTTTTCCTAGTCGAATGCTCAAGTGAAATTTAAAGGAATCAAGGATACCCTAGCTGGTACTGCACATTATGAGGAGATAACTACATCCAACAATGATCATTCCGGCCATCGTTGTAATTATCCGACTGGTGTTTGTTGGTGTTGTTGCAAGGTTCACATTTATACATTGAAGGACAAGGACAAGCAAGGATGTCCATATTTCTGCCATGTAACACCATCTAGAAGGATGGTAGTTCGTAGTCTCGGATTGAGTTGTATTCCCTCAATCCAGTTTCTACATGTATCTGTCTGACATTATTAACTTGACAGGTCTTTTTTAAACGATATACCCTGGCGATATGATGTATTTGTGCACCAATGGGGATATCCATACATGGGTTTGGGAAGAATATAAGCGTGTCCACGCAATATATTGAGCTATGGACATGCAGATTTTGGGCTTTAAAGCAAAACTTGTGAAGAGGTAGATATGATAGGTTGGAGAGGGTTCCTGCTAGTGGAAGGGAGTAGAATTGTTGAAGCAGCGGTTTCGTTTCTTCTGGCGTCTGAGATCACGTTATTTCCCTTGCCTAATTGACTTCATCTCATTTCTGAAAAGGCATACAAAAATTGCTTAGCATCAGACCATATTATCATCAGCAAACTGGGGCATTAACTAAATTATGGAGAAAAACAAGATTCTGTTAAAATGACCATATAAACATTACTGCAGAGTATGTAAGGATCTAACAACAACCAGTATTGCCTCTTTTCAGGATTGTTTTTATAAGAGTGAGTTTTCTACCAACTTGGCGGTAAAGAGTTCGGACATGCAACTTTACAATCACTTCAATATACATTGATGACACTAAGGACTATCCAAGGAAAACTAACATCTGCTTATGTGCTTCGATAAATTTGAACCGTAAACTGAATAAACTAACATCTGCTTATCATAATGGCAACCAAGAAACTTAAATTTCTCTCAGTCCTGTACCCTCCCTGCCTATCCCATAGAGATGACAGGTCCCTCAGGGATCATAAATTGCTGAAGAAAAAACAACATATTCTTTTAGTCCCTTCCTAGACATACTTTTGACCTCAAATATATCAAAATACGCAGAATTGCTTCCTCTAAGTGGAAGATTAGGTTCAGAAACATGGTTTATGGCATATATATTGGCTTATATTCTAAATCATGCTACACGGTGAGGGATTCAAGGTCATAGCAAATGGAATGCACAAACCAGATTATTGAGGGAGTTAGAACTGAACAAGATCTTTATTTGGGAGGGGGTGAATAAGAGGTCTTTCTATGGTTTTAACATTAATCAGACAATTGTCTACAATGGACATCAAAAAACAAGAAACCAAGACTCCAATACCCAAAAAACATACCATCAATCTAAACAGGCAACGTAAAGGATCAAGGAGGCATGCCGGAATACAAGAGAAAATGTAATCAATTCGTAATTATAAATAGGCAGGATGGTTGGGTTACCTGATCATAATAAATATACTTTCGGGCTGATGTACGAAACTCAAAGTTGCAAAAGCGAGTTTTATGCACGTCGAGAGCTTTTCAAATTAGGTGCGCCATTATCTCAGAAATGAGGATCTCTCGAATCATTGCAGAATACATTCTAGAATACTGGAACCGAGATTCGACATGAAACATAATACTAATTCTCAGAACTCGCTGATAATTCACTAACCGGTGACAAAAAACCGTAGGGATAAAGTAATAACAAGAACCAATAATATATTCGTAACTCACCGATAATTCACTAAAAACGATGTGAAACTGCAGGAATAGAGTAATAACAAGAACCAATAACATATTCAATTCCACCTGTTTTTCTTCCGTTCAAAGCTTTTTCTTCTTCAGGTTTCTCGAATATCCTCTATTCACCCTTTCCCTAACATAAGTACCGTTATTTAAGAGGCATTAAGCTTCCAAAATATTTCAAGGTGCCAAAAAAATCACGAACATTCATGATTTTAGCGCTTCCATGTTTTGGGTCATACAAAACCACATAACATGTACTCGTGAATAAAATCTTGTCATCCTCAAAAGACCAGATTGTCCTTAAAAATCTCTGGTCCTTGACAATGCTCTCATGAGTAATGATATGGCGTCTAGTCCAGGATTCTTGAGTTCCATAATCAAGCATCTCCCATAATTCAGAATGAACCTGAACACCATTAACGTATGCTCCGACAAGTATGCAAAGACAGCCTTTCGACACTCCCAGAACCCCAAACCGATCCTTCACCTCCACCAAAAGTTCTTTTGGTAATTGCATTTCCTTAAAATTCTCATCATTGACATCCAAACACAAGAATAAACATTCGGATTGACCTAGCACTAACCAATGAAGGTCTCCATTAACAACCACCCCAGAGTTTTGTTTAATATCATTAGTATTCCAAAGAGGTATCATTTTCTTGGTTTTCCACGAATTTGATGCTAACGAATAGATGTGAACTAGATTACTATCCTTGCTTCCGCGAGTTTCTACACCTATTATCAACTTGTAATCATCAAATTTGTGACCATAACCAAGACCAAATAACATAACACTGCAACTATCAAATTCAATTGGCGATTCGGGTATTTCTTTATATTCTCTTGTGGCTGGGTTCCATAGACAAAGAAATTGCTTGGTATCCATGCAATTAAACAAACTTACGCAAACAAGGCCATTACATGAGGCCAACAATTCAACATCATAACCTAAAGATTTGAATGGGTAATCAATTTTATCTTCGATATAATACTCTGCAAACTCAAAAACTGCTGATACTAATGAATCATAATCTATGGAGTAGAGTACTTTAGGGTCATAGCCTCTAGCCATAAGAATAGGGTTATTTTTCTGGACAGCAAGATCAAAGTGCAGTTTAACAAAATCAGAGGATGTGATTAGGGCATACCAATTTCTGCAAACGGATTTACATACAAGTAATGATTCCACTGGTAACCTTAATAGGATTTCATGGTAGATCTCTTCCGGTATGCTTGACATTGCTTCGATTTCAGTTTCTAATTTCTGAAAGAGTGAAAGACAAAAAAAAAAAAAAAAAAATAGGGTTTATAACCGAAGCTGGAGGTTATAGAGGAAGTGATGATAATAAACCAATCGAATCGACCTTGAAATGATAAGTTTTTTGGTCTTATCTTCCCCAATTCGTATCTTGGAGGAAAGAGTAAAAGAGTGTGTTTGGGAGGAGGCTTTGAAAGAACCAAACACCCTCCGAAAGAACCATTTTTGGGGACCATGCTTTTTTTATGGGGACCATGATTTTATTTTATGAAAGACATTACAAGTTATCCTAAGTCACCCCTTATCTAAATATTTTTCTTAATACCAAACTTACCCTCCTTAATTAAATGTTTTGTTTAATGATTAATTAGTTATTAGTTAATGATTAGTAATAATTAGTTACTCTATTACAAAAAAGTTAGTTAATGATTAGTATGATTAGTAATGATTAGTTGCCGATAAGAAGTTCGGTTACAAAAATTGAAAATTTTCCTTACGATCAAACCGAACTATATAGTTCGGTTGAATTTTTTTTTTAAGACTTTCTAAATTTATTACGAAGGACCGAACTTAATGATTAGTAATGATTAGTATGATTAGTAATGATTAGTTACCAATAAGAAGTTCGGTTATAAAAAATTGAAAATTTTCCTTGCGATAAAACCGAACTATATAGTTCGGTTACAAAAAAAATTTAAGACTTTTTAGGACCAAACCGAACTTAAAGTTCGGTTTCCCAAATTTATTACCAAGAACTTAATGATTAGTAATGATTAGTATGGTTAGTTACCAGTAAGAAGTTAGGTTAAAAAAAATTGAAAATTTTCCTTGATCAAACCGAACCATATAGTTCGGTTACAAAAAAATTTAAGACTTTTTTAGGACCAAATCAACTTTAAAGTTCGGTTTCCCAAATTTATTACCAAGAACCGAACTTAATGATTAGTAATGATTAGTATGATTAGTAATGATTAGTTACCAAGAAGAAGTTCGGTTAAAAAAATTGAAAATTTTCCTTGCGATAAAACCAACCATATAGTTCAAGTTACAAAAAAATTTAAGACTTTTTAGGACCAAACCAACTTAAAGTTCGGTTTCCAAATTTATTACCAAGAACCGAACTTAATGATTAGTAATGATTAGTAATGATTAGTATGATTAGTAATGATTAGTTACCAAAGAAGAAGTTCTGTTAAAAAAATTGAAAATTTTCCTTCCGATCAAACCGAACTATATAGTTCGGTTACAAAAAAAAATTAAAAGTTGTTACGATCAAACCGAACTAAAGTTCGTTCCCAAATTTATTACCAAGAACCGAACTTAATGATTAGTAATGATTAGTATGATTAGTTACCTGTAAGAACTTTCCCAAATTTATTAGTGATTCGTATGATTAGTTACCAAAAATTAAAAATTTTCTCTCGGTGGTAGTCGGAGGTGGTGGTGGTGGGCGGTGGGAGGAGGTGGTGGTTATATATAGGTGGTGGTGGTGGGCGGCGGTGGGAGGAGGTGGTGGTTATATATATATATATAGAGAGGTGGTTATTAGGTTAGTTTTAAATTAAATTAGGTTAAGGGTAGGTTAGTCATTTCCACACTTTAGGACACCCCTTATAACTATAGGGAAGGTGGCCTAATAAGACCATGGTCCCCCAAAAAAAACCATGGTGCCCAAAAAATGGTTCCTCCGAAAATACCAAGGCGAGCTGAATTGGGCCCTGAAAAATAATTAGGGGCCTCATACAATTTATACCCACACCAAATATTATAGGGACTTCCAAAATGATGGTGAAAATACCATTGTACCCTTCTCTAATACCTAACCCTAAAATCCGATTAACAGTTAAGAAGAGGCCCCCATTTTCTTTTCAACCAAAACTCTTCTTCTTCTTCTCCTCCCCTCCCCTCTCTGGTCGTCCATCTCCTCCATTAACGACTGGAGAAATTCTTTTCCGATTCATCGCGTAATCGTCGATTAATTTTAATCGACGATTAACTTCTTCTACAAACATGGCTCATACAAAGCAGACCGCTAGATAGATCCTAATCTCGTCGACACAGTTAATGCAGCGAAGGCGGCTTATTCGAGAGGAAGGAATAAATCAAATCAGCCGGAGAAATCAAATCGGTATTACCAAGGAAATGGCTCCAATCGGATGGTATGTCGACTAAAACCCCCAACTCTAACTTGGGTTTGAGTTAAATTTGATGTTGTATCTCTGAAAAATTAGGGTTTGAATCGAAAAATTGGATTCTCAGAAACCGAGTCGTTAATCACGAGGCTTGTATGCTTAACGATTTTTCATCTGCATGTTGGAATTTTGAGAAATCGTCAACCATTAGGATGGAGAAAACAATCCCTGGTGTAGTTAGGTTAGAATCGTTAAGCAATTTTTTTTTCTTAACGATTTTTGATATGTATGTTCAGTTCATCAAAAATCGTTAACCATGAGCAATAGGTGAAAACGATTCTATGTTGGTTGTGTGCTAGAGCATATAGTCGCTAATCATATAATTTAAATGTGTTCGATTCTATGATATGCCAAACCATCTCTCTGTCCCAAAAAATGATAGAGACGTTAAGAAAAAACGCTTGGATCGGCAAGCATAAATTGTGAATCGTTAACTCCCTGGTGTAGTTAGGTTAGAATCGTTAAGCATTTTTATTTTTCTTAACGATTTTTGATATGCATGTTCAATTCATCAAAAATCGTTAGCCATGAGCAATAGGTGAAAACGATTCTAAGTTGGTTGTATGATAACGATTCTAGCCGCTAATCATATAATTTAAATGTGGCTGATTCTTTAGACGACCATTTTTATCCATTAATGATTCTATGATATGCCAAACCATCACTCTGTCCCAAATAATGAAAGAGTCGTTAAGAAAAAACGCTTGAATCGGCAAGAAAAAATTGTGAATTGTTAACTAAATACATGTGGTCGTTAGTTTTTGTAAGAGTCGTTTTTTTTTTTAATTTCTGATGACCCTTTGATATTTTGTTGTCTTTGGCCTACAGTAGCAAGAATAAAAAAGGTAAGCTTTCCATGGTAACTCCTCCATCCAGACCTCCCCGCCACAGAAAATACTTAAATGCCGGTATATTGCGAGGAAAAACACTGAGTGAGGTAGCCTTAATTATCCGCGAACCCAGAGACTCATGTGATGAATCATCTGAATCGTCGGCTTCATCCTCTCTTGTTGTATCTGGAACTGGAAGCGATGAAGAAGAAGTCGCGAAACATGAAGAAATTCCTTTAGGTATTGAATATGCTGCTTATGATGATGAGGGTGATGGTAATGGTGGAAATGGTGGTTATGGTGGTAATCATGGTAATAAGGAGGCAGAGATTTAGGAAGAGCGGGATGAAGGTAATGATGATGATGAAGATGAGGATGGTATTGATGAAAATGGTGGTGGTAGCGGTGATGAAGAGGGGGATGAGGATGATGGAAATGGTAATGAAAGAAATGATGGTGGTAGTGGTGATGATGAGGAGGAGGAGGAGATTCAGGAGGATGCGGCGCAGCCACATCCGAAGGAGAAAGTCCCAATCGCACCCAGCGCCGCCCGACACATTCCACCCAAGCGTTTGCAGCTTACTCGTCTTAGCAATGGGAAAAGCCAGAGGTGAACCTAAAGACGGCGACAAAGTTTTATTTGGATATGATAGCTCGTGGGCCCGTACCATCAACGAGATAATTGTAACATTCTCAACTTTTCTTTTCATATGTTATGTTGATATTCAATTTTTTCTGTTAAATTTGTTAATTTATATTTTTTTATGTTTTGTAGGATCATAAGAATGCCACGCGTCTTTTTAGACACCAATCTTCTTACGCAAAAATGAAAAAATGGCCGCTAGAAGGTGAATGTGCAAGAGTGAGAGAAATTGTTGATAACTCAGGTTTGTATGCTGCGGTTGAGAACTCCGTGATTGCGTATGACAAGGCTGCAGTCAGGCCGTAGCAAAGTTTTTAAGGGCCCTAGGCAATTTACTGAAACAGGGGGCCTATATAAGCAAAAAAAAAAATCTAGCAAATTTTTCCAAATGAAAAGGTTGTATTAAAAAGGTTGGACAGGCCAACAGAAAACAAAACAAAAAGCATAACTCAACAACAGTAGTCTAGTCTGCCAAAGTACAGACCCAAAAACACCTGCCTAGCTTATAACACATGACTGCAAAGAGATGAGCAGGTTGAAAACAATCAAGCACTGCAGAAAGCTTGAAAAGGTTGTATTATTCCTAGCAAGAGTTTTAACAAGAGACACTATTCTTATCAAGACTTTCTCCCAATAATCCTTCTCTTTCTTGATCTGTAACTGCATATCCTTGTTTATGGTCACCTTCTTTTGCAGTCTGTTTTCCAATTCAACCCACTTATTAAGATTTATTATATGTCTTGAAGAAGTTTCATGACTGCTAAGTTTAGCACTGATATTCTTCCAATCCTTAGAACCCTTAGTATCTAACTGAAATTTTTTTCCATCTTGTTTAAATAACTTGCAGCAAAAACAAAAAACTTTATCCACAGTCCTTGAATACACTAGCCATTTCCATCCCAACTTTCCCCATTCTCCATCTTCCTTAGGTAGTGATCTTCATTGAAGCATATATTATATTTATCAAAAGGAAACCGAAAATTCTTATCTATTTCTCTTATTGGACCTTTCTTTACCAAAATATCTCTTAAACTTCGGCTAATATTATTACCCCAATTTCCCGGATCATAAATATTCACTGGCCCATATTCTTCATGTCCAACTTCATCTCTCCCAATCTCATATGCATTAGATGGTGACAGTTCTTGCCCCATTGGCTCTTCATCTTCCTCAATCTCATTTGTATTTGGTGGTGATAATTCTTCCTTTCTTGAATCTTCATTTTGCATATATGCACTCTCATCATTGTCCAAAAAATCACCATTTGCTTCCATCTCATTAACCAAATTTTCCCATTCTTCATCAATGTCATTCATTGTTTCTTCATGGTTGTCATCATTTGAAACTAAATATCTATTCATTGCTCCTCGCATAGAATTCTTAAGTTTTTCCGCTCGCATTTCTTTTAGAAGCACCACTCTTGCAGTTTGTCCTTCTGCCAGGACCCATGATTGCAATTTATATTTAATCACTTCAAGAATGAAAGATGAAACCTGTGCACAAACATGCCAAATTTGTATGTCATATCAATTTACTAACACTTCAATTTAACAATCACTATTTGGCAACTGTAACAACACAACACAAACATAAACTAAACCTAAAGAGTAAAGACTTTGGGTTTGACCATCTTGGATGGTGATAACTCATAAGAGATATTGCTATACTACTATCTAGGGTTTAATCGTCTTCTTCTTCGTAAGTTGGAGATCGAATCAACGGAGAAACCCAAACGTCTAAACCCTGGCTAGAACTTTTACGAGAGATGAGAACATAAAACCCTTTTTTTTTTTTTTCATTTTCTCGACTAAACCTATATCAACATATACAAAATTTGGGGGCCCCAAGATTTGGGGGCCCTAGGCTCTTCCCTAGCTGGCCTATAGCCAGCGACGACCATGGCTGCAGTATCATGTTTTTGTGAAAGGTATTATGGTGAAGTTGATACATTCCAATTCCCTTTTGGCGAGATGGCATTGATTCCAGAAGATGCAGAACAGATTCTAGGATTGCAGGTTGAAGGAAAATCTATACGGGTGACAAGTTTAAGAAAAACCTAGATTGGGACAAAATATATGCATTGACGAAGAAGTTATTTGGCTGGGATAAAGATACAACGTTTGGGATTTTCGTCAAGGGAAAAAAGTACCCAAAGAGAGAGTTTAAACTCAAAACTATTAGAAAGATGTATGATGGGTCACTTGAGAGAGACGGAGACAATCAACTACTATCTGATTTGGAAGTTCGTGCGATGGCAGCCGCATACTTGTTATATGTCCTTGGTTCAGTTATATTTCCCGATAGCAAAGGAAATAGAGTAAGCGTCAACCTTCTTCAACTTTTGTACCCTTTGGAGGAAGTGAGTAGGTATTCGTGGGGGACTGCTATAATAGCACATTTGAACGCTGAGGTAGCAAAAGCATCTCGGGAACGAACTTCTCAAATGAACGGGAATTTGGCTTTACTTTAAGTAATTTGGTAATTTGAGATATAATTTTTTTTTTTTGTTTGTAACATTTGTTAGACTATACTAAATCAAATTTTTTGTTTTTCTTTTCCTTTTCCTGGTGTTGTGTTTTAGGTGTGGATTTACGAGCATTTCCCTTCATTGATTAAAGGCGATGAAGACGTCCAATTTTAGCCAACATGGGACAATACTAAACCAAGATGAACCCGATACAAGTACACTGGGAGTCAGGATAAGGAGGAAGCGTAAAAATTTAAGTTGTTAGCCATGCGCCAAAAATTGGACAACATGACATCCAAAGAGGTAAACTTTGATCCGTACAAGGAAAATAGAGTAGGAGGAATCCAAGATCTCGTTTATTACCATGGCCCTCTGTTTTACCCTTATAGACATTCAATGTGCAATCCGATTAGATTAATGCGTCAGCTTGGGTATATTCAAGATTCACCGGATGAGGATTATGTACCACTGTTCAAATATAATTTAAATAAATGCAAGGCGGACGCAAAGGCGTTGGACGTTGTTTATGAAACTGAGCCTAAGACTGAGCATTGGGATAATAGGCATTTGGGTACTAGTAGGGTAGACATCTCTAAGGTCACGAGGTAAGCGATGATTACATGTCATGGTACGAAGGCTTCTCCCACGGTCGAGTGATAAGGATTGATCAGACTACGGGTCGGAGGGGCAACAAAGCATCTTTCTCTGCTTCTACATCTGACACTAGACCTGACTCTACCATTCTTAAGCTTGTGGTAAGTACTTATTTTTCGAATTGTGTTAATCATTTTCATACAATTTTAATTATGTTAATCTTATTCGGTATTTGAATGCAAATAAAGGGAACGGATGAAGATTTTTATGAATTCATTTTGTTATAAAGCCGACAAAGGAGAAGCGATCGAACCTGAGCAAAGTCGTATGTACGCTGAGTGCTTCCAACACATTGAAAATCCACCAGCAAAGAAAATGTTTGATGATCTAGCAAAGCAATGTAAGAGGACAAGGAGAACTGCTAGCCAACTAAGACAAGAACCTGCAGAAAAGGGTGAAGGAAACGAAGATGGTGATGATCAAGATGGTGGAGAATAAGCTGGTTCTCCAAGGGGCAGTCCTGGACAGGGTCCTTCAAAGAAAAGTCGGACATCATCAAGTCAGGGAAGTCAGAGAGGTCGAGGCGGAGGTCGGGGTCGAGGTGGTAGAAGTGTGTGAGGAGATGTTTTAAAGTGTATGGTTTAACATCTAGAACTTATGTCTTTTAGTATTGTCGACTTTAACTTACGTCTTTCTTAGATACAACTATTTATGTAGTTTGTACTATCGGTATCTTGTGTTAATTAGGTTTTCTAACAATTTAGCATGATGTTTAAAAGTTGATGTGCTTATATGAATGTTAAAATGATGTGAAAATCTGGAAAATATGTGAACTTGTTGTTTGAGTCGGCAACATATTTTTAGCGGATCAACGACTCTAAAAATGAGTGTTAGAGTCGTCTGCAAATGTTTTGCAGACCGACGACTCAAAACCTGTGGAAATAAAGTGAGTGTTAGAGTCGTCAAGACATTTTTTGCAGACCAACGACTCACCCGTAAACCAAACCACCTCTCTATATGATTTTATTAAAGGGTCGTTAATATTTATATAAATAGTTAACGACTCCATGTTGACGACCCATTTATTAAATGAACGACTTTTTTTTATAACTACGTAGCTCCTCTGTCTAAAATTTTTGAAGGCTCGTCAATGAAAAAAAAGAAGTAAAGGGTCGTCAAGTTTATTTTAAGGGTCATCAAATATATTTCAATGGTCGTCAAATATAATTTAAGGGTCGTCAATTTTAGCTTTCTTATATTGTCGATCCCTTTTAAAAACTTATAAGTTGGCATGAAAATGGACATTTATTTCATTAAGGAAATAACTTAACATCAAAGTTGCATCGCAGACAAGTTGGAATTTCATACATCAAGTGTTCTTCCATAAATTTGAACGACAACAGAGGGTTAGTATGGGTAATCTAGAATCTGATGCATCAAGTGTTTATCGATAAACCTCCTTACACGTCGGTACAACGTCGTATATTCTTTCGGGTGAATGAACTTAGGTTCCCATTCCTCCATTGCTATTGAAAGTTTATGGAAATTTTTTCAAGGGTCGTTTACATTTATGAATACTTACCTAACAACTCAAGTTGATTAGGTAAGAGTCATTAGGTTAAATTGCTTAAATGTAAACGACTCTATTTCAAAAAAAAGTTTTATAATGATAAGTTGATAACACAATATAAAACAAATTATATTCGTTAAGGATTCGTGATAATACAAACATCCAAGTATTCATGCATTGTACTTCCAAAAGTATGCTTCACAATAGTAAGCTCCAAAAAAAAAAAAAACTCCTTCCACATTTAGTCGGACATGTCAATGTGTTCAAGAATTGTACTTAGTGTTCCTTCCAAACCATTCCACATGTTCATTCCATACTCGTACTGGTTTGTCCACTCCTTGGTGTAGTCTCCCCAATCACCATAGGCCACCCGTGGTAGAGGACATTCTTCGGAAATCTTCAAAACTATGTAATAGTTATCGTTGACATGTGCCATTACAATTCTTCTTTTCTTTATCGACGCCTCGCACCTAGTTCTTGAGGGTACGTACATACAATAGCCTCCCGGGAAGCCTTTCCTGAATACAATCACAACACAAGAGAATGTGTGCGCTAAAATTTGACCACCAAAAGTCATTTGCATCCAAAACTTATAACCGGCCTTCTTCGACCCCTTCCGCCATTCCACGTTAGATACCAACTCTTTGAACTTCAATTCTTTCTCTTTTGAATCTCCTTGCATGATCATGGTTAAATAGATTTGCTTGTCCTCGACAAGTTTAGCCGCCATTTTTGTTCTTGCATATTCGATTTGGGTGAGGTTAAGTTCGTCGACGTGCTCGAAATGCCCTAATTGTTCGGTTACAAAATGGTAACCACAATTCCCATCCCCATCAACGTCGTCGGTGGATATAAGGTGATCTAAGATGACGTAAGGAAGTTGGTCGGTATACTCTTTGTACAAAGTGTAAGCAACACGATGTGGTCTTCCTTGCGAATCCCTAGGTGTCTTAGGATTACCCTTTATTCCTCGTATCGTCACCATACCACTAGTTTGGCTTTGCTGGGTATCGATCGCATGCTCAACAATATCCATATCTTCATTTTCTTGCTTTTTTGACCGACCTCGTTTCTTAAGAATGAAAGACTTTTCGTACTCCTCATATTCCGCCTGGACATGCTCATGACGTGATAGGTCTCTTTCGCAACCCTTTCCTTGTTAACAGTTTCTCTAAATGACATTTTAGTTGTTGGTCTTCCGGGTGGTTTTTGTTTGATTGGCTCTTCTTTAAACCCCAAGCTCTTACGGGCGGCCGGCCACAAGTTAGCAACCAAAATGTGTCTTCCTGCACAATTCATTTTTCGGTATTTTTCGTTGATGTACTTGCCAATCTCCAAGTCTCCAAATTCTTCATCTTCTAAACCCGTGGGCTTTGGGATGAATGAATATTGATGCCAGAATGGATCGATATCTTCAAGAGGAATGTAATCTTTGTACCCACCAAGTTTATGTTTACAAGGGAGGCCGAGCCAAATATCGGTTGTACAATTACACTTCGTCTTCATTACCTTTCCGGCCTCCGCTTTAGCTCTAAAATCTATAAGCTCATCCATCATATAGTTAATTGCCCACCATGATACTTGGTGTGCTACCAACCGTAACAAAGCTTTGTCCCTTATGTGTTGCATCAAAAAACGGTCTTTACTCAACTTCATCTGTGTGACTATTTTTCTTAGGTCATCCTATGTGTGCTCGTGAATGGTTTCTTGTACCGTAACTACCCCACCCCTATTTTGATCTATTTTTTTTTTCAAACGCCCGTGAGACTGCTCTGCAAGACTTGTAGACTCATTTTTGAATTGCTTGTATCTATTGGTCCATACATAAACAAACTTCTCCTTCCGAGGATTCAACCATGTATTCAAGCAATACTCAACAACCTTCTTATGATCTGTGATCCAAACATCAATAAACTTCTGCAAGTTATCATAATACTTAACCTCTGTTTTCGAATGAGCCAAATAGTCCCAATCTTCGCAAAAAACTTTCCATAGATCCCCCTCTTCATCGTATTTTTCCTTTTCTTTCTTTTTCTCTTCCGCTCGCTCTTTTTTGGAAAGTTTACTTAAACGCTCATCTTCCTCCTTAGAACGTTGATTACCATTCTTAGTATGGATCTTTTGGATTTGATTCTTGCAATTAGAAAAAAAGATTGGTTTGGATGTGCCACGTACAAAGAAATTGTTGAGCAAGTGGAAAGACTTGACAAACATCACTCATAATTGCAAAATCTCTATCCGTAAATATAACCTGCGACGTCTCTTCTCCACGGTAAATCAACCTCACTTGTTCCAACGCCCAAACATAGTGTCCTCTATTTCTTCTTTTTCCATAAAGCACCATGCAACGGTGAATGGATTTTTATCCGAAGTATGGCTTACCACGTTCAACATCGGCATGTTATACTTGTTTGTCTTGTAGGTACAATCTATGAAGAGAACCTGGTAAAAAAACTGAGCCAAATCCACCATCCTTGGATGTGCAAGAAAAATATAAGTCACTTTCTCATCCGGACCCACCTTAGTTTGCATGGCGTGGTTTAGTGTTTATGCTAACCACTCTGATTGTTGCATAATCAACCTACCATTCCATTCGGTTTTCTTAATCGTTGCTTTGGCGGCGTTGATTGTGGAAATAGACAAGTTACCCTTATCTTCCGCCCTTATTGCATTTAGGATCTTAAGTGGTCTAAATCCCTTCATCTGCCTAACTCTATCCATCTGATGTGGTTTCGACCGGGAATATGCAGGGTGTCCATATAAACTTGTGGGTGGAGGATGGTTGTGACGACCGTCCAGAATACTATACAATCGGAATAGATCGGCTTCATGACGTCTTTTGAAAACAATCATGAACGGGCATTCACACTTCTTCGAATTTGTTCTGTAGACCCTAGTCGTCTTCTTCTCATACTTGTAATTCTTGCCTTTGTGACTTTCTCCCTTCTTACCCGCTCTCTCGCATACCATTTCCATCTTGTTACAATCGACGTGTCTACTTTGAACAACCACACACAGCCTTAGGGATAAGCCATTCCTTGATGTAATCCTTGGTTTCCCATGTCTACATTGAGCAAACAATTAAATTAGACAACCATGAGAT
The DNA here is from genome assembly GCA_023531295.1 of Papaver armeniacum. Lineage (NCBI taxonomy): Eukaryota > Viridiplantae > Streptophyta > Magnoliopsida > Ranunculales > Papaveraceae > Papaver > Papaver armeniacum. The sequence continues at coordinate 190,388 of JAJJWW010002714.1, read as the reverse complement.
CACTAATAAAATTATTTGAATATATAAATATATCGATTCGGTTAAGGTAAACATACCAAATCAGTCATATAGTGTTAGGAGGTATCCTGACCCAATGTAGATACGGGTTCTGGCTGGGAGCTTTGTCGTACTACCAACTACAAAACAAAACACAAAACAATCATTAGAGGGTCGTCCAGATCTTATATGTCAAAAGGACGACTCTTCACACATTAACTTTTCGGCCCTTAGAATCGTCAACAATTATTATACATATTGACGACACGCATCTAGCGTCGTCAATCAAACTTTTGCAGATTGACGACTTTTCTGACTGACATTAAGGGCATTCATCTTATATAAGAGTTGTCAATCTGCTAAAATGACTATTGACGACTTCAAAGGCAACCCTTTAAAGTTTGAAAAAAAATATATTTAGGGTCGTCAACTTGTAAAACTAACGACTCTTTAAGTGAACATGACGACCACTTCTGTTTTGTTTTCTTCAAATGTCGTTTGGTTATAAATGTCAAACCTGACGACCACTTATACATAGTCATAGAGTCTTTTAGTTGTAAATGTAACATATTAACGACTCAAGATACTACTAGCATTTATTGGAGAATCGAACTCTACCAAATGTGGTTGAGGCAGTTGGCTTGTTCAATTCTATAAATACAGACCCATATCTCACCTATTCCTTACCAACACCATAATTATCAACCTTCTCTTCTCCTTCTCATTTATTCATCATCCAAGGGAAAAAAAGAGAAACACCATGACTCCCTACACTTCCGAAGAGAATTGTGCCATTACGAGAGCTTGGTTGACAGTCACAAACCACTTTGAAAGTCTACACAAAGACATTGATGAAACATCGGATGCTTGGTGGAACCGCGTATTCATCGTTTTTGTGGCGTTGGACGGAAATCGCAACTCAAGGTCTTTGAAACAAGTCAAGGAACGCTTCAAGGAGATAAAATTCGAGTGTGATGTTTTGAAAAGAGAATTTACGGCCATAAGGGAAGCCTTTCCGGATATGATGGGTACTATAAGAGTAAGTATTTAAACAAGAGGTAAAACTTATCCAAAGCTTTGATCGATACTAACTAAGTATGTTTGCGTTTGCGTTTTTAGATGAAGAAGGCGTATGGATACTACGAGGGGCTTCGTGGGAAAAAATTTGAGTTACACGATTGCTACTTTATCTTCAATGGAACCATGTATAATTACATGCTTTATGATTGAGTGTAGAAGTGCATCGTTATCATGTATTGTATTTAACCCTATGAAATATGTATGACTTTTACGATTCAATGAAATGGTTCTATGAAATCAGAAATTATTAAAAAAAGAAAAAAGTTTGAGTCATCAATATTAAAGACGTATGGAATGACTCTCATTTAATATGAAAGGGTCGTCTGTATATAGTAATGCTAAACAAACGACCCTTAGAGTGAAAGCTACAGAGAGTAAAAGGTTTTTTAGTCGTTGGGTTCTAAATATATTGAGTTAACGACTCTAGATGACCTAAAACATGGAGTCGTCATCTTTTTCAAACTAGATTAACGACTTTTCATAACTGCAGACTGGAGTCGTCAATGTTTTAAAACTTGATTGATGATTTTTAATAACTGAAGATTGGAGTCGTTTATTTCTGTGCCAATTCACTGACGACTCTCAAGGGTCGTTAGTTTATTATACTCCCGACCTAACGACCCTCACTCTGAGCAGTTTCATATCGACCATGAATCGACCACTTGGAGCACCATTCAGACAATTTGAAGAGTATAGGAAGTTTACATGATTGTTTTGAGCTTTGGGTTCTTCATTTTGAGTATTGGTTCCTTCATTTTGAGCAAAAGGATCTTTATTTGCAATAATTATCAAAGCTTCCTCTATTAACATCTCTTCAGTTTGTAATTAATTTAGTTAACTAACAAATCCTAGTAGACAGTGATGTCACAACATTTAAAGTAACAAGCATTTACTAGGCACATTTACTGAAACCTTTAATGTGTCCCTAAATAATTACCGGGGTATCTTTTTCAAATTAGGGTTACGACAAGCCAAACCCTAATTCCCACATGTGCCAATGCCAAATCATGCCAGCCACACCGACCACGCCAAAGCATGCCAACCATGCTAGCCGCACCTCTGTGCCAGTGGCAAATCATGCCAGCCAGACCGACCGCGCCAAAGCATGCCAGCCATGCTAACCGCACCTCCGTGCCAATGGAAAATCATGCCAGCCACACCTACTGCGCCATGCCAAATGCACCTCGCCATGGCCCCATGCCGCGCCACCATAGTGTCCTTTACTACGCGGCTATCAAAACGAAGGCGTGCAACAATCAACGGTTGCCCTTCAAATCCCAAGAGCAAATCCTGGCCGTCTAAGGTTACCAAACGACCTTTTCCCCAAAACCCTAACTTGGTCACGCACCTAGTCCAAGCTAGTCACGCCATACGCCCATGGCAAACCCTTGGCCCCACATGCCAAGCCAAAACCGCACCTAGCCAAAGCTAGCCACGCCCAAGGCGAACCCTTGGCCCCACATGCCATGCCAAACCAAACCTAGCCAAGCTAGCCGCGCCATGCCAAACGCACTTTGCCTTGGACCTAGCCATGCTAGTCACATCATGCCAAGCCAAACGCCATTGCCTTGGCCCTAGCCACGCCATACGCCCATGGCAAACCCTTGGCCCCACATGCTAAGCCAAAACCGCACCTAGCCCAAGCTAGTCACGCCATACGCCTATGGAAAACCCTTGGCCCCACATGCCAAGCCAAAACTGCACCTAGCCCAAGCTAGCCACGCCATGCGCCTATGGCAAACCCTTGACCCCACATGCCAAGCCAAAACCACACCTAGCCCAAGCTAGTCACGCCATGCGCCTATGGCAAACCTTTGGCCCCACATGCCAAGCCAAACCAAACCTATCCAAGCTAGCCGCGCCATGCCAAAAGCACTTTGCCTTGGCCCTAGCCATGGTAGTCACATCATGCCAAGACAAACGCCCTTGCCTTGGCCCTAGCCACGCCATACGCCCATGGAAAACCCTTGGCCTCATATGCCAAGCCAAAATCGCACCTAGACAAAGTTAGCCACGCCCAAGGCGAACCCTTGGCCCCACAAGCCAAGCCTAACCACACCCTAGCCGCGCCACCCTGTTGGCCTTCCCTACGCGGCCTCCAAAATGAAGGCGTGCAACAATCAACGGTTGCCCTTCAAACCCAGGAGCAAATCCTAGCCATCCAAGGTTACCATACGACACATGGTAACCTTTGGACCGAAAACTTAAGTTTGGCCATGCCAAATCTTGCCATGCCAACGGCATGCCAACCTAGCCGCGCCACCATATTGGCCCTCACTACGCGGCTACCAAAACGAAGGCATGCAACGATCAACGGTTGCCCCTCCTCTCAAGATGCAAAATCTCGACCGTCGAAGGTCACCAGGCTGGAAAGTTTCCCGAGCTTGACTTTCCAAGCCACAACAACGTGCTACATGTTTTCCAAAACATTCGAGACATCAACACAAACTGGGGGATCCTCTTTGGGTATTAGTTTGGCGGTTTACAGCGTGCGACGTACACTACGCCCGTCATAAGGAAGTGTCATAAGGGTAAGGCGGTTAGTAAATACGGGAAGTTATGTGTGAAACGTTCATGGGACATAAAGCACATTCGTTAACAACTTTATGGGACATCAATTGCATAACGTTAGCAGTTTCATGAAAACCAATTTCATGCGTTAACCACTTTATGGAACATCAATTCCATGCATATGGTTACCACCTCCTCCAATTTACTTCCCACTCCTTAATGAGACCAGGGTACGTTTTTACTCCGACTTGTATAAATAGGTCTTACCTATTTCCATTGAACAACAAGTTCATACGGGAGATAAAACACTCAGAAATACTTACTTGCTAGCTCACCTTGTTAGCTCTCTCACTTTTCTGATAACAAGTCGTAGTAACCCAACTACTCTTCCAGAATCAACTATTCTGGTCTCACCACTTTCCATGCTTCCCTCCAAAAAACCAACCAATTCTCCTCCACTTTGTGACCGAAGAAAGTCTGGAACGGCCATTTCTTGGTTTAGGACGGACTTGTACATATTTATCTCTCGAATCTAAAGTACTCCATTGCAGTACATTGTTTAGGGTTTAAATTGTTTCTCACTTGCACACCCGCAATTACCGAAATCAGCAGAAACCATTTTCACCTACAAACAACAGGCTAAACCCACCAAGCCATTCCAAAGACCTTTTAATAACTCATTCACCATCAACAGGTCATACCCCACTATTACTTCCCAATTTCCACCTAAGCCAATTCAAACTACTAATACAGCTTCTTCTCCCTTTACACCAAGATCTGGTAATACAATCCCAAAATCCATCCCACCAATACCCCATATTAAAAGGTTTACTCAAGAACAGATGAGGGCAAGAAGAGAGAAAGGATTGTGTTACAACTGTGATGTTGTGTACACTCGAGGCCATATATGTAAGAGGCAGCAGTTGTTCATGGTACAAGTAGAGCAAACTAAATCTTCTGAAGAAGCAGAAGAAGAAGTTTATAAGGAAGCTGTGGAGTCCCCAGTTGAATCTGACATGGAAATATCCCGCCATGCCCTCACTGGAAATACTAATGGGGATACAATTAGAATACCAGGTACCCTTAAAAAGAAGAAGATATCAATTCTAATTGACACAGGGAGTACACATAGTTTTATTGACTGTGCTCTGGTCAAGACTCTTAAGTGCCAAGTAGAGCATACAACCCCCATGTTGGCCACCATAGCTAATGGGGACAGAACTGTCAGTATTGGTGTGTGCTCTCAACTTCAGTGGACAATGCAAGGTCACAGGTTCTCTGAGGACTTGCGAATGTTACCTCTAGGAGGATGTGACATGGTACTTGGTGCTGACTGGCTAAGAAAGTTAGGTGATGTAATTTTTAACCTCTCTAAACTATGCATTTCTTTTATTTATCAAGGAAAGAAGATTACTCTGCAAGGGGCCACTGAGAAGATAACACTCAAGATGATGAGTTGCAGTGCCTTTACAAAATTCTTATCTAAAACTTCTCATGGCATTATGGGCCAATTATCTTCAATATCACTTTCTCAAATTCCAGCCTCAGTCCCTGAACCCATTACAACTCTCATCCAAGAATTTCAAAACATATTTGAGGAGCCAAAGCAGTTGCCTCCCACTAGAGGACTGGATCACACCATTCCATTAAAGCCAAATTCAGAATCAGTCAATCTCAGGCCATATAAATGCCCCTACATACAAAAAGGGGTGGTTGAACAAATGGTCAAAGAGATGCTGCACTCTGGGATTATACAAAACAACCACAACCCATTTGCTTCTCCCATTTTGTTAGTCAAGAAGAAGGACAATTCATGGAGATTCTGTGTAGATTACAGAAGGCTCAATGAAATTACTATAACGGATAAATTTCCTATACCATCATTGATGAATTGCTAGATGAGCTACAAGGGTTCTTCATATTTTCAAAGATTGATCTCAGGGCTGGATACCACCAGATCAGAATTTATGGACCAGACATCTACAAGACTGCATTCAGGACACACCAAGGGCATTATGAGTTCAAAGTGATGCCCTTTGGGCTCCCAAATGCCCCAGCCACATTTCAATCCCTTATGAATGAGATATTCCAGCCTTAACTGAGGAAATTTGTGCTAGTATTTTTTGATGATATCCTGGTCTACAGCTCATCAGTGTAAGAACATCTAGAGCACCTTCAAATTGTACTCTCTTTACTAAGGCAACACCAGTTATATGCCAAGTTATCTATGTGCAGCTTTGGCCAAAAGGAACTGGAGTACCTGGGACATATTGTCACAGCAAATGGAGTAGCTTCAGACCCAAACAAAATTGCTAGCATGAAGAATTGGCCTCTTCCAAGAAACATCAGAGAATTGAGAGGATTTCTTGGTCTTACTGGGTATTATAGAAAGTTTGTCCAAGGATATGGGGCCATTTGCAGGCCACTCACTAACCTTTTGAAGAAGAACTCCTTCCTCTGGACAGATGAGGCTACTCAAGCCTTTGAAAAATTGAAGCTTGCCATGACCAAGACTCCAGTCCTAGCACTACCAGACTTCACCAAACAGTTTACTGTATAAGTTGATGCAAGCAACAGTTGCATTGGAGCTGTATTAACTCAAGAAGGTATGCCCATAGCTTATTACATCAAACCATTGGGGCCTAGAGCAATGGCTCTCTCTACTTATGAGAAGGAGCTATTGGCTTTTGTAATGGCAGTAACTAGATGGAGGCACTATCTACAAGGAGGCAAGTTCATTATTCAAACAGACCACCAAAGCATTAAGTACTTTTTGGAGCAGAAGATTACTACAGTATTGCAGCAAAGATGGTTAATGAAGTTGCTTGGCTTTGATTATGAAATCAAATATAAGAAGAGTACAGAGAATATTGTGGCAGATGCGCTCTCAAGGAGACCACATCCAAAAGCTAGCTGTAATACACTGACAATATCAAGACCTCAGTGGAATCAAGAATTGGTAAGCTACTACTCCCAAAATATAAGGGCACAACACCTGATTTTTCAATTGTTGTTGGCACCTACAGCGGTGGAGCATTATACTTACAATGATGAAGTGTTGAGGTACAAACATAGGTTGTATGTGGGAAGCAGCAACAACAGCAGAACTACCATCCTAGAGTCAGTTCATGCATCAGCTATAGGTGGTAATTTAGGGATTGAAGCCACCTACATGAGGGTTAAGAGCTACTTTTATTGGCCAGGTATGAAAAAAGATGTACTGTCTTATGTGTCTTCTTGTGATGTCTGCCAAAGAAACAAGGGAGACCACCAATTTCCTTGAGGACTACTTCATCCATTACCAGTACCAGACCAAGCATGGAAGCATATCACCATGGATTTTATCGAAGGGCTTCCAATGAGTGAAAGGAAGACTGTCATACTAGTGATTGTGTATAGGCTTACTAAATATGCCCACTTTATTGAGTTACAACACCCTTATACAAAAGCACTAGTGTAGCAAAAGTCTTCTTGAGCCAAGTATTTAAGTTGCATGGGCTACCAAAGATCTATTGTGTCCGGACAGGATAAGGTGTTCACAAGTAATTTTTGGCAAGACCTATTCAAATCACTAAGAACCCACCTAAAAGCGAGGTACTGACTTACCATCCTCGGACAGATGGGCAAACGGAGAATGAGTGAATGCTTGTTTGGAAAATTATTTGAGGTGTGTTACAGGTGTCATATGCCAAAGAAGTGGTTTCGGTGGTTAGCCTTGGTAGAATGGTGGTACAACACCGATTACCATAATAGCTTGAAAATGACACCCTTCAAGGCCCTTTATGGTTCTGACCCACCACATTTAGCATTTCCCTCAACCTCAACCACCACAAAGAGCTGCAGTGGAGAGCTACCTTAAAGAAAGAGATGATATGATTGATGTCCTGAAAGAAACACTGCAGAAAGTACAAGAAAGAATGAAGTTATTTGCATACAAGAGTAGAGTTGATAGAGTTTTTGAGGTTGGTGACAGAGTCTACCTAAAGCTTCAACCATACAGGCAAGCATCTGTAGCCTTGCGCAAAAATTTCAAGCTTTCTTCCAAATATTATGGGCCATTTACTATCTTACAGAAGATTGGAACTGTAGCTTATAAACTGGACTTTCCAGCAAGTGCCAGAATTCATCCAGTCTTCCATGTCTCTCAGTTAAAGAAACAAATTGGTCAAGCTCTCATTTCTTCACCAACTTTACATGTAGTTGATCATGCAGGCAGATCATAATGAAACCAGAGAGCATTTTGAACACCAGGACAGTTCAACGAGGAATAGAGAAGTGTTGCGCTTGCTCATTCAATGGACTAACTCATCTCCCGGAGGATGCTACTTGGGAGGACGGATCAAATATTGCATCTCATTTTCCTAAGTTCATGGTTGTTCATTCTCCATTCCTTTATCCTTGAGGACAAGGATCAACTTTAATAGGGAGCAATGTCATGTATCTAGTTTATATCAGTTCATTGAGTAACCTCTGTGTGGGTGATGAGTGCTAAATAGTGCATATTTATACACCTTTTTATTGGCATTTCACTCATCTTTTGCGCTTAGAATTGAATATTATCCCAAATTTGTGTTTTCTTGGTTTTCAAGAATAAATATTTGTATTAATTAATTTTGTGTTTTTAGGCAATAAATAGAGCTCGGAGAACGAGGAGCCAAGAGCGAAGAATTGAGTCAAACATCTATGGAGCAGATAGCCAAAGCCATAACGCGAATCGGTTGCAACCCAACAAGGAAGACATGGGCTAGAGCTACCCGACCGGATCAAGGCCGTCCACTCCAAGCCGTTGAGATCACACCTGGCTACATCCTACGGTCGTCGCCTCCACTCGCATCGAAGTTTCTTTGCTCCGTGCAACACCAGATCTCTCTCGGTTCTCCCTCGGCCAGATTCGGATCTCTCCCGCAAGATCCAACGCTCGCTTCAACAGCTCATCAAACTCTGCTGCACCTTGCTTCTAACGAAATCTCCCTACACCCTATACCCCCATCGACAAACCCTATTCTCTTCTTCTCCTTCTCTTTCTTCTCTTCTCCACCCGACAGAGCTCTGCTCTGCATCTCTTCTCCACCCGACCAAAAATGGCAGAGCTCCATCTCCTGCCACAGACAACTCCGCCACCACCTCCATCCCTGACATCAACATGACATCACAGTCTTCAACTCCGCCACCCTAAGCTCTATTTTTCTCTCACATAGCTTCTCTCTCAAACCCCCCGAGGCTATGTAAGAGATAAATATAATTAGGGTTTCATTAGCAGATCAACTCGGCCGCAGGGACGGAGGGACAAGGGATTCGGAGGCGACTAGAAATGGGGTTTGCCTTTATTTTCTATTTTGTTTCGATTTTGAAGAAATTAGGGTTAGGGTTTTATGTTGCATGTATAAATTGAAGTGGTCTGTATGTAGAAGGGCATGCATGGGCTAGCCGGGCGTCATTAGCTTTTCTTGTGTTCAATTTGTTCTTGTTATGTTTTAATTTACATTTCAGGGTGTTGTTGAAACCCTAGATAAAATGTTGAGTGAATCATATTGTTGTTGTTATTATTATTGTGCCTCATAGAAGTAGAAGTATGATTAGCCCATTAACCCAATTCTCCCGTGATTGGTTTGTCTTTGTAAGAAGACAGACCAATACTAGGGGAGAATTAGAGTTAAATTAATCAATTCTACATTAGAAACTTCCGGGGAAGAAGACGGATGCTTAATAGAATAGGAATGTTGATTAGTTAATTAACCAAGGAATGTGATAGAGTGTACTATAAAAAGACACTCTATACTAGGGAGGAATTAGGAAGATTAGCCGATACATCATACCTTAAAATCTTCTTTGGGAAAGTATAAGAATACAACCTCGGGATTACCTTAGCATAGGGTCCGGTGGTGAAAGCAACTACCACAAGTGCTCTCCAATTAGTCATAATCTCATTTAATTGCCTTAGTTTAGTGTCACACTTCCATCTCGAGTCGCTTCGACAAAAACCAATTATTTGAGTTACATACCCCCTGTTGTCACAATACTTCATAGAACTCGGTTAGGCAAAGCCATAGATCATACTTAAGCACACCCTAGTCCTTGTGGGATCGACCGTACTTGCCGCGTCTCCGATAGACGCCATGCACTTGCGGTATAACATATAGGCTTAAATTTATACACCTTTAGAGGCCTACCAAGTTTTTGGCGCCGTTGCAGGGGACAGCGTGTGCCCCGTGTTCATTGGCTTTGTCTTTCTTGAGTTTCCTTCCACCTTGTACATATTCACCTTGTGTTATTTCTTTTAGCTCTTTAAATTAGTGTAACTTAGCTTGTTGTACCATTGCATTTAGTGTTCTTTTGCTGCATTACATCTTAGTCTGTTCACCCCGCATTTCATACTTTATTTCCTTTCACTTGTTAATTGTCCATCGGTATGATCTTGCATTGTAGTGCTTCTTTCTATTAGCTCGGTGAGCTTTGTCATTAGTTTACAATGAGACTAAGCAGCCTTGTATCTTAGTGCCTTGTAACTCTTGATCCCCTGTGTCGGTCAATTGATTCTCGGAAGGCTTGGGTTGGTATCCATCTTGATCTTCTGTAACATCCACATTTTTGAAACTAAACTCTCATTTTGAGCTAGCAGTACTGTGAACTGTGGAGCAAACCAAAGGCGAGACCACGATCTTTGCGAGACTTGAGGTACTTGCTATCTTTGTGGTATCTCTTGCTACTCATTTCCATGTGGATAAGGTAAGCTCACCAAATACCGTATTTTGTGAGTCTCGTGGAGCACGAATGATTGCCACCGTGACTGAATGCATGCTTGAACCCCCGCAAAATACCCCGAGAGCGGCTCATTTACCCATTGTGTTGTTTGACCATTGTGTTAAAGCCAGACCACAACTCACTTGCTGGCCCACAAGGTGCAAGTTTGAGCCAGTGTGAACCATTGAACAATTGAGCCGGCATCTGTGAGGAAGTGCATAACCTAGCTAACCTGAATCGCAATCGTGTGTTCTACTCAAGCCCCTGTGTTGTGAGGTCACACTTAGGTAGCCGGGCTAGTAAAACCAAGAGCATCGATTACCTCTGTTGTTTGCCTTTGCATCCGAATAGCCTACCAATGATATCATAGCAGTGAATGAATATTGAGCAACTTGTGTAAGCATTGTCATCTGCCCCATCCTTGAGTGATTCTTTGATAAAGCCATCTCAGAGACCACTGTTGTGCTCAAATCCGGCCTTTTCTTTGTAGGCCGAGATACAATGTTGGGTAACTGAGCCGTTTAGGCCGCAAGTCTGTGTAATGCCTGTTGTGTGAATCCGTGACACGTGAACCATGTTAGGGTAGCATCTATGAATCTGTGACCTTGCATGCTAGACCTGTTGGGCCGATTATCTTGCGTGCTAAACCCTGCCACCAGTAGTGCCACATGTTCTCACCACCTTGCTAGCCCCCAAGCCGCAATCTTGAGCTCCCTTGCTAGCCCCTCTTGTGCATGCTCGTTGACTTGCCTTGCGTTGATAATCAGTGCTTCTTTGGTAATCTGTGTGTGAACCCGGGTTTCTCTGTCTTTATTCCCGAGCACATAGATCATGCTAAATTTAAAACCTTCCCTACACACATTGCATTGTCTCAGTGCACTCACATGAGCTGTGGTTTTGAAGTTGGCCAAGCTTGTAACCGACCCGGCTGCAAGACTAAACCAAAGGCATGAGTGAGCACTGAACCACCTGCTCAACCACCAGTGTGTCAATTTCTGTGAAAATTCTCGTGAGCTGTGTGCTCACCAAGCCCTCAACCCAGTGAACATAACCTAGAGCCCATACCCAAAATCAAGCTCGCCTGGCCGGGCTAACCCACAATCAACCAAACGGTGAACTGGCTAGCATTATAACTTTTAGGCCGCACTTGAACTGGGCGTGCAATTGCAATCTAAGCGAGAAAACCCAACCACTGGGCTCTGCATCCCCGCCAAGCCCATAAGCCACACTGCTGGGCTTAAACTAAATCAAGCCCACATCTGTTGGGCTGTGCACTTTTAACTGTGCGATTTCACAAAACACGGGTTTCAAACAACAAATCCCAAACAAACCAAAGCCCACAACAAACCAAATGAAACCCATCAAAACCAAAACCCACATAAACCAAACCAATCCCACTAAAAACCAAACTTAGTCCACTTCAACTGGGCTTTGAGTTCAATTTGAGTTATTAAATCATGTCGATTTTGTGCATATTTCGGGATACAAACAAATCCCTTAGAGAGCTTGCTTACGGGCACGCTTCACAGGATGAACTCCCCACATACCATAGTGATTTTAGGGAATTTTATGAGCCTTCTCCGGGCCCTGACCTCACATACCCTAATCAATATGATCACATACATCATCCACCACAGGTTGAAAATGAACACTTTTCTCATACCCAAATATCACTTTTAGATCAATTAGAAGCTCGACTATCTCGCCTTAGAAAGGCAATCACATGAGCGATCTCACAAATCTAATTCCCCTAGGCAATATGAAATGCATGCTTGCACCTTATGTGGTGGTTTAGACCACCTGAGTATCTTTGTTATATTTTGCATGCTTTTAGACAAGTCTAGGAAAACCATGATAATCCAATGTATGAAGTGTCTAGAAGTGACTATGCGGCAACTATTGGGACCATAATCAACCCGCACACATGCATCATTCACCACGGTGGGGAGATGAACAATTTTATACTCCCCAACTCCTAGTTTTGCAATCAATAATGGAAACACTCATGGAGCAAAATGCTAGGCTTGAAATGAATGCAATGCGGGACCATCAACATAGCAACATGTATGAATTTCCTTCTCTAGTGAACCTCATGCTCAACCATACAATGAATATCCATATGAGGAATGCATACCCACTAGTGAAGACTCTCCTTCAATAGAACAACTCAAGATGATTCTTCAAAGGAACTGATTGAGTTACAAAATATGATTGAAAATAGTGTTTCTAGTCTTACTCATGCACCTAACATTGAATATGAACCTAATCTAGAGGTAGATGAGTACACTAAAAATACTACAATTTTGAATGGAGAGATGAATTCTTGCTATGATGATGATGATGAATATGAAGTGGGAATCGCCCCACTTGTCATACTTGCTAAGACTTGGTTTACATGTTCACGGGTTGGATCGACGGACAAGACTAGGCATCACCTACGTCTCGCCTAGCAATAGAGCAAGTGGGAAGCACCGCACTTGTCATCTGCTAAGACTTGGTTTACATGTTCACGGAGTTGGATCGACGAGATAAGACTAGGCATCACCCTACGTCTGCGCCAAGCCAAGCAACAGAGCAAACTAGGAATCACCCCACTTGTCATACCGCTAAGACTTGGTTTACATGTTCACGGGTTGAATCGACGGCCCGAGATAAGACTAGGCATCACCCTACGTCTACCCAAGCCAAGCAACGAGCAACCGGAATCACCCCACTTGTCATACCGCTAAGACTTGGTTTACATGTTCGCGGGTTGGATCGGCAGCGAGATAAGACTAGGCATCACCCTATGTCTCTGCCAAGCAATAGAGCAACCGGGAATCACCCCACTTGTCATACCGCTAAGACTTGGTTTACATGTTCACGGGTTGGATCGACGGAAGATAAGACTAGGCATCACCCTACGTCTCTTTGCCAATAGAGCAAGGCGGGAATCACCCCACTTGTCATCTTTGCTAAAACTTGGTTTACATGTTCGGGGGTTGAATCGACGGATAAGACTAGGTATCACCCTACGTCTCTGCCAAGCAATAGAGCAACCGGGAATCACCCCACTTGGTTCACATGTTCACGGGGTTGGATCGACGAGAGATAAGACTAGGCATCACCCTACGTCTCGCAAAGCAATAGAGCAACCGGGAATCACCCCACTTGCCATAGTGCTAAGACTTGGTTTACATGTTCACGGGTTGGATCGACGGCGATAAGACTAGGCATCACCCTACGTCTCGCCAAGCAATATAGCAACCGAATCACCCCACTTGGTTCACATGTTCACGGGTTGGATCGACAATGCAGATAAGACTAGGCATCACCCTACGTCTACGCTAGCAATAAAGCAACCGGGAATCACCCCACTTGTCATACTTTGCTAAGACTTGGTTTACATGTTCACGGGTTGAATTGACGTGATAAGACTAGGTATCACCCTACGTCTCTGCCCGAAGCAATGAAACAAGCGGGAATCACCCCACTTGGTTCACATGTTCACGGGTTGGATCGACGGCAGATAAGACTAGGCATCACCCTATGTCTCTGCCAAGCAATAGAGCAAACTGGGAATCACCCCACTTGCCATAGTGCTAAGACTTGGTTTACATGTTCACGGGTTGGATCGACGGCGGATAAGACTAGGCATCACCCTACGTCTCGCCTAGCAAATCAGGAATCACCCCACTTGTCATAGTGTTAAGACTTGTTTTACATGTTCACGGGTTGAATCGACGACAGATAAGACTAGGTATCACCTACGTCTCGCTGCAATAGAGCAAAGGCGGGAATCACCCCACTTGTCATACTCCTAAAACTTGGTTTACATGTTCACGGGTTGGATCGATTGAGATAAGACTAGGCATCACCATACGTCTCTGCCAAGCAATAGAGCAACCGGGAATCACCACACTTGTCATCTTTGCTAAGACTTGGTTTACATGTTCACGGGTTGGATCGACGGGCAGATAAGACTAGGCATCACCATACGTCTCTGCGCTAGCAAACTGGGAATCGCCCCACTTGTCATCTTTACTAAGACTTGGTTTACATGTTCACGGGTTGGATCGACGCGTACAAGACTAGGCATCACCTACGTCTCTGCCTAGCAATAGAGCAAATTGGGAAGCACCGCACTTGTCATACTGCTAAGACTTGGTTTACATGTTCACGGGTTGGATCGGATCGGCGAGATAAGACTAGGCATCACCTACGTCTGCCAAGCCAAGCAACAGAGCAAACTAGGAATCACCCCACTTGTCATACCGCTAAGACTTGGTTTACATGTTCACGGGTTGAATCGACAAAGCAGATAAGACTAGGCATCACCCTACGTCTCTCGCCAAGCCAAGCAACAGAGCAACCGGGAATCACCCCACTTGTCATACCGCTAAGACTTGGTTTACATGTTCGCGGGTTGGATCGACAGCAGATAAGACTAGGCATCACCCTACGTCTCGCCAAGCAATAGAGCAACCGGGAATCACCCCACTTGTCATACCGCTAAGACTTGGTTTTTTTACATGTTCACGGGTTGGATCGACGGCAGATAAGCCTAGGCATCACCCTACGTCTCTGCCAAGCAATAGAGCAACCGGGAATCACCCCACTTGTCATACTTTGCTAAGACTTGGTTTACATGTTCACGGGTTGGATCGACGGAAGATAAGACTAGGCATCACCCTCACGTCTCGTCTAGCCAAGCAATAGAGCAACCGGGAATCACCCCACTTGTCATACCGCTAAGACTTGGTTTACATGTTCACGGGTTGGATCGACGGCAGATAAGACTAGGCATCACCCTACGTCTCTGCCCAGCAATAGAGCAAACTGGGAATCACCCCACTTGTCATACCGCTAAGACTTGGTTTACATGTTCACGGGTTGAATCAACGGCGGATAAGACTAGATATCACCCTACGTCTCTGCCAAGCAATAGAGAAAACTGGGAATACCCCACTTGGTTCACATGTTCACGGGTTGGATCGACGGCAGATAAGACTAGGCATCACCCTACGTCTGCTTTGCCTAGCAATAGAGCAAATCGGGAATCACCCCACTTGTCATATCGCTAAGACTTGGTTTACATGTTCACGGGTTGAATCGACGGCGGATAAGACTAGGTATCACCCTATGTCTCGCCAAGCAATAGAGCAACCGGGAATCACCCCACTTGGTTCACATGTTCACGGGTTGGATCGACGGGCAGATAAGACTAGGCATCACCCTATGTCTCTCGCTTGCAAGCAATAGAGCAACCGGGAATCACCCCACTTGCCATAGTGCTAAGACTTAGTTTACATGTTCACGGGTTGGATCGACGGCGGAGATAAGACTAGGCATCACCTACGTCTCTACCTAGCAAACTGGGAATCACCCCACTTGTCATAGTGTTAAGACTTATTTTACATGTTCACGGGTTGAATCGAAGACAGATAAGACTAGGTATCACCCTACGTCTCTTTGCCAAGCAATAGAGCAACTGGGAATCACCCCAATCATCATACTGCTAAGACTTGGTTTACATGTTCACGGGTTGGATCGACGGCTGATAAGACTAGGCATCACCATACGTCTCTCAAGCCAAGCAATAGAGCAAGCCGGGAATCACCACACTTGTCATACTTTGCTAAGACTTGGTTTACATGTTCACGGGTTGGATCGACGGCGGATAAGACTAGGCATCACCATACGTCTGCTCCCTAGCAACCGGGAATCGCCCCACTTGTCATCTTTGCTAAGACTTGGTTTACATGTTCACGGGTTGGATCGACGCAGACAAGACTAGGCATCACCCTACGTCTCTCGCCTAGCAATAGAAAAAGCCGGGAAGCACCGCACTTGTCATCTTGCTAAGACTTGGTTTACATGTTCACGGGTTGGATCGACGGAGATAAGACTAGGCATCACCCTACGTCTCTTGCCTACCAAGCAATGAAGAGCAAACTAGGAATCACCCCACTTGTCATACCGCTAAGACTTGGTTTACATGTTCACGGGTTGAATCGACGGCCCAGATAAGACTAGGCATCACCCTACGTCTCTGCCAAGCCAAGCAACGAGAGCAACCGGGAATCAACCCACTTGTCATACCGCTAAGACTTGGTTTACATGTTCGCGGGTTGGATCGACGGCAGATAAGACTAGGCATCACCCTACGTCTCTGCCAAGCCAAGCAACGAGCAAACTAGGAATCACCCCACTTGTCATACCGCTAAGACTTGGTTTACATGTTCACGGGTTGAATCGACGGCGAGATAAGACTAGGCATCACCCTACGTCTGCCAAGCCAAGCAACGAGCAAGGCGGGAATCACCCCACTTGTCATACCGCTAAGACTTGGTTTACATGTTCGCGGGTTGAATCGACGGCAGATAAGACTAGGCATCACCCTACGTCCTCCTTGAAAGCAATAAAGCAACCGAATCACCCACTTGTCATACCGCTAAGACTTGGTTTACATGTTCACGGGTTGGATCGATGGCGAGATAAGACTAGGCATCACCCTACGTCTCTCCGCCAAGCAATAGAGCAACCGGGAATCACCCCACTTGTCATACTTTGCTAAGACTTGGTTTACATGTTCACGGGTTGGATCGACGGAAGATAAGACTAGGCATCACCCTACGTCCTCCGCCGGGCAATAGAGCAACCGGGAATCACCCCCACTTGTCATACCGCTAAGACTTGGTTTACATGTTCACGGGTTGGATCGACGGAGATAAGACTAGGCATCACCCTACGTCTCGCCAAGCAATAGAGCAAAGCGGGAATCACCCCACTTGTCATACTCGCTAAGACTTGGTTTACATGTTCACGGGTTGAATCAACGGCGGATAAGACTAGATATCACCCTACGTCTCGCCCAAGCAATAGAGAAAACGGGAATACCCCACTTGGTTCACATGTTCACGGGTTGGATCGACGAGATAAGACTAGGCATCACCCTACGTCTCTCGCCTAGCAATAGAGCAACCGGGAATCACCCCACTTGTCATACTGCTAAGACTTGGTTTACATGTTCACGGGTTGAATCGACGGCAGATAAGACTAGGTATCACCCTATGTCTCTCGCCAGCAATAGAGCAAACTGGGAATCACCCCACTTGGTTCACATGTTCACGGGTTGGATCGACCCGAGATAAGACTAGGCATCACCCTATGTCTCTCGCCAAGCAATAGAGCAAACCGGGAATCACCCGACTTGCCATAGTCTTTAAGACTTAGTTTACATGTTCACGGGTTGGATCGACGGCAGATAAGACTAGGCATCACCCTACGTCTCTACCTAGCAAACTGGGAATCACCCCACTTGTCATAGTGTTAAGACTTATTTTACATGTTCACGGGTTGAATCGAAGACAGATAAGACTAGGTATCACCCTACGTCTCTGCCAAGCAATAGAGCAAACTGGGAATCACCCCACCTGTCATCTTTGCTAAGACTTGGTTTACATGTTCACGGGTTGGATCGACGGCAGATAAGACTAGGCATCACCCTACGTCTCTTAAGCAATAGAGCAAATCGGGAATTACCCCACTAGTGATACTTTTGCTAAGACTTGGTTTACATGTTCACGAGTTGGATCGACGGCAGATAAGACTAGGCATCACCCTACGTATCCGCAAGCAATAGAGCAACCGGGAATCACCCCACTTGTCATACTGCTAAGACTTGGTTTACATGTTCACGGGTTGAATCAACGGCAGATAAGACTAGATATCACCCTACGTCTCTGCCAAGCAATAGAGCAAACTAGGGCCAAGCAATAGAGCAAACTGGGAATCACCCCACTTGTCATACTGCTAAGACTTGGTTTACATGTTCACGGGTTGAATCAACGGCAGATAAGACTAGATATCACCCTATGTCTCTGCCAAGCAATAGAGCAAACTAGGAATCACCCCACTTGGTTCACATGTTCACGGGTTGGATCGACGGCAGATAAGACTAGGCATCACCCTATGTCTCTTGCCACAATAGAAACAAGCTAGGAATCACCCGACTTGCCATAGTGCTTAAGACTTAGTTTACATGTTCACGGGTTGGATCGACGGCGGATAAGACTAGGCATCACCCTACGTCTCCTCCTAGCAACCGGGAATCACCCCACTTGTCATAGTGTTAAGACTTATTTTACATGTTCACGGGTTGAATCGAAGAGATATAAGACTAGGTATCACCCTACGTCTCGCCAAGCAATAGAGCAACCGGGAATCACCCCACTTGTCATATCTTGCTAAGACTTGGTTTACATGTTCACGGGTTGGATCGACGGCGAGATAAGACTAGCATCACCATACGTCTCTGCCTAGCAATAGAGCAAACCGGAATCACCACACTTGTCATACTCGCTAAGACTTGGTTTACATGTTCACGGGTTGGATCGACGGCAGATAAGACTAGGCATCACCATACGTCTACGCTAGCAAAGAGCAACCGGGAATCGCCCCACTTGTCATAATCGCTAAGACTTGGTTTACATGTACACGGGTTGGATCGACGGCAGACAAGACTAGGCATCACCCTCACGTCTCTCCTAGCAATAGAGCAAATCGGGAAGCACCGCACTTGTCATAAAGACTTGGTTTACATGTTCACGGGTTGGATCGACGGCCCAGATAAGACTAGGCATCACCCTACGTCTCCGCCAGCCAAGCAACGAGAGCAAACTAGGAATCACCCCACTTGTCATACCGCTAAGACTTGGTTTACATGTTCACGGGTTGAATCGACGGGCATCACCCTAGATAAGACTAGGCATCACCCTACGTCTCTGCTAAGAAGCCAAGCAATGAGCAACCGGAATCACCCCACTTGTCATACCGCTAAGACTTGGTTTACATATTCGCGGGTTGGATCGACGGAGATAAGACAAGGCATCACCCTACGTCTACGCAAGCAATAGAGCAAACTGAATCACCCCACTTGTCATACCAAGACTTGTTTTACATGTTCACGGGTTGAATCGACGACAGATAAGACTAGGTATCACCCTACGTCTCGCCAAGCAATAGAGCAACCGGGAATCACCACACTTGTCATACCGCTAAGACTTGGTTTACATGTTCACGGGTTGGATCGACGGCAGATAAGACTAGGCATCACCCTACGTCTCTGCCTAGCAAACGGGAATCGCCCCACTTGTCATACTGCTAAGACTTGGTTTACATGTTCACGGGTTGGATCGACGGCTGATAAGACTAGGCATCACCCTACGTCTCGCCTAGCAATAGAAGCAACCGGGAAGCACCGCACTTGTCATATTGCTAAGACTTGGTTTACATGTTCACAGGTTGGATCGACGGCAGATAAGACTAGGCATCACCCTACGTCTCTGCCAAATCGGGAGCCAAGCAACGACGAGAAAACTAGGAATCACCCCACTTGTCATACCGCTAAGACTTGGTTTACATGTTCACGGGTTGAATCGACGGCAGATAAGACTAGGCATCACCCTACGTCTCTGCCAAGCCAAGCAACAAAGCAAACTGGGAATCACCCCACTTGTCATACCGCTAAGACTTGGTTTACATGTTCACGGGTTGGATCGACGGCCGAGATAAGACTAGGCATCACCCTACGTCTCTGCCAAGCAATAGAGCAACCTGGAATCACCCCACTTGTCATACTTCTAAGACTTGGTTTACATGTTCACGGGTAGGATCGACGGACCAGATAAGACTAGGCATCACCCTACGTCTGCGCTGCAATAGAGCAACAAGCGGGAATTACCCCACTTGTAATCTTTTAAGACTTGGTTTACATGTTCACGGAGTTGGATCGACGGCAGATAAGACTAGGCATCACCCTACGTATCTGCCAAGCAATAGAGCAAACTGGGAATCACCCCACTTGTCATACTGCTAAGACTTGGTTTACATGTTCACGGGTTGAATCAACGGCAGATAAGACTAGATATCACCCTACGTCTCTGCCAAGCAATAGACCAAACTGGGAATCACCCCACTTGGTTCACATGTTCACGGGTTGGATCGACGGCAGATAAGACTAGGCATCACCATACGTCTACACCTAGCAATAGAGCAAACCTAGGAATCACCCCACTTGTTATCTTTGCTAAGACTTGGTTTACATGTTCACGGGTTGAATTGACGACAGATAAGACTAGGTATCACCCTACGTCTCGCAAGCAATAAAGCAACCGGGAATCACCCCACTTGGTTCACATGTTCACGGGTTGGATCGACGAGATAAGACTAGGCATCACCCGATGTCTCGCCAAGCAATAGAGCAACGGAATCACCCCACTTGCCATAGTGCTAAGACTTGGTTTACATGTTCACGGGTTGGATCGACGAGATAAGACTAGGCATCACCCTACGTCTCGCCTAGCAACTGGGAATCACCCCACTTGTCATAGTGTTAAGACTTGTTTTACATGTTCACGGGTTGGATCGACGGCAGATAAGACTAGGCATCACCCTACGTCTCTGCCAAGCAAAAGAGCAAACTGGGAATCACCCCACTTGTCATACCGCTAAGACTTGGTTTACATGTTCACGGGTTGAATCGACGGCAGATAAGACTAGGCATCACCCTACGTCTCTGCCAAGCAACAGAGCAAACTAGGAATCACCCCACTTGTCATACCGCTAAGACTTGGTTTACAAGTTCACGGGTTGAATCGACGGACAGATAAGACTAGGCATCACCCTACGTCTCGCCAAGCCAAGCAATGAGCAACCGAGAATCACCCCACTTGTCATACCGCTAAGACTTGGTTTACATGTTCGCGGGTTGGATCGACGCAGATAAGACTAGGCATCACCCTACGTCTCCGCTGCAATAGAAACAACCGGGAATCACCCCACTTGTCATACCGTTAAGACTTGGTTTACATGTTCACGGGTTGGATCGATGGCAGATAAGACTAGGCATCACCTACGTCTGCGCCAAGCAATAGAGAAACGGGAATCACCCCACTTGTCATCTTGCTAAGACTTGGTTTACATGTTCACGGGTTGGATCGACGGCAGATAAGACTAGGCATCACCCTACGTCTCTACCAAGCAATAGAGCAAACTGGGAATCATCCCACTTGTCATACTGCTAAGACTTGGTTTACATGTTCACGGGTTAAATCGACGGCAGATAAGACTAGGTATCGCCCTACGTCTCTGCCAAGCAATAGAGCAAACTGGGAATCACCCGACTTGCCATAGTGCTAAGACTTAGTTTACATGTTCACGGGTTGGATCGACGGCAGATAAGACTAGGCATCACCCTACGTCTCTCTAAGCCTAGCAACCGGGAATCACCCCACTTGTCATAGTGTTAAGACTTGTTTTACATGTTCACGGGTTGAATCGAAGAACAGATAAGACTAGGTATCACCCTACGTCTCTGCAAGCAATAGAGCAAACCGGAATCACCCCACCGTCATCTTCGCTAAGACTTGGTTTACATGTTCACGGGTTGGATCGACGGCAGATAAGATTAGGCATCACCATACGTCTCTCGCCAAGCAATGAGAGCAAGCGGGAATCACCACACTTGTCATACTTAAGACTTGGTTTACATGTTCACGGGTGGGATCGACGGCGGATAAGACTAGGCATCACCATACGTCTCTGCTAGAGCAACCGAATCGCCCCACTTGTCATACTTCTTAAGACTTGGTTTACATGTTCACGGGTTGGATCGACGGCAGACAAGACTAGGCATCACCCTACATCTCTCGCCTAGCAATAGAGCAAATCGGGAAGCACCGCACTTGTCATACTTTGCTAAGACTTGGTTTACATGTTCACGGGTTGGATCGACGGCAGATAAGACTAGGCATCACCCTACGTCTCTGCTAAGCCAAGCAACAGCAAACTAGGAATCACCCCACTTGTCATACCGCTAAGACTTGGTTTACATGTTCACGGGTTGAATCGACTCACAGATAAGACTAGGCATCACCCTACGTCTCTGCCAAGCCAAGCAGAGCAACCGGGAATCACCCCACTTGTCATACCGCTAAGACTTGGTTTACATATTCGCGGGTTGGATCGACGGACAGATAAGACTAGGAATCACCCTACGTCTCGCGCAATTAATAGAGCAAACCGGGAATCACCCCACTTGTCATACCGCTAAGACTTGTTTTACATGTTCACGGGTTGAATCGACTGCACGATAAGACTAGGCATCACCCTACGTCTCTGCCAAGCAATAGAGCAAACTGGGAATCACCCCACTTGCTAAGACTTGGTTTACATGTTCACGGGTTGGATCGACGGCAGAGCAAACTGGGAATCACCCCACTTGTCATAATGCTAAGACTTGGTTCACATGTTCACGGGTTGGATCGACGGCAGATAAGCCTAGGCATCACCCTACGTCTCTGCCAAGCAATAGAGCAAACTGGGAATCACCCCACTTGTCATACCGCTAAGACTTGGTTTACATGTTCACCGGTTGGATCGACGGCAGATAAGACTAGGCGTCACCCTACGTCTCTGCCAAGCCAAGCAACAGAGCAAACTGGGAATCACCCCACTTGTCATACCGCTAAGACTTGGTTTACATGTTCACGGGTTGGATCGACGGCAGATAAGACTAGGCATCACCCTACGTCTCTGCCAAGCCAATAACAGCAACCGGGAATCACCCCACTTGTCATACCGCTAAGACTTGGTTTACATGTTCACGGGTTGGATCGACGGCGAGATAAGACTAGGCATCACCCTACGTCTCGCTAAGCAATAGAGCAACCGGGAATCACCCCACTTGTCATACTTCTAAGACTTGGTTTACATGTTCACGGGTTGGATCGACGGCAGATAAGACTAGGCATCACCCTACGTCTCGCCAAGCAATAGAGCAACCGGGAATCACCCCACTAGTGATACTTGCTAAGACTTGGTTTACATGTTCACAGGTTGGATCGACGGATAAGACTAGGCATCACCCTACGTATCCGCCAAGCAATAGAGCAACCGGGAATCACCCCACTTGTCATACCGCTAAGACTTGGTTTACATGTTCACGGGTTGAATCAACGGCGAGATAAGACTAGATATCACCCTACGTCTCGCCAAGCAATAGAGCAAACCGGGAATAACCCCACTTGGTTCACATGTTCACGGGTTGGATCGACTTAAGACTAGGCATCACCATACGTCTCTTGCTAGCAATAGAGCAACCGGGAATCACCCCACTTGTTATCTTGCTAAGACTTGGTTTACATGTTCATGGGTTGAATTGACGATAAGACTAGGTATCACCCTACGTCTCTGCCAAGCAATAAAGCAACCGGAATCACCCCACTTGGTTCACATGTTCACGGGTTGGATCGACGGCAGATAAGACTAGGCATCACCCGATGTCTCTCGCCAAGCAATATAGCAACCGGGAATCACCCCACTTGCCATAGTGCTAAGACTTGGTTTACATGTTCACGGGTTGGATCGACGGCAGATAAGACTAGGCATCACCCTACGTCTCTAAGCCTAGCAACCGGGAATCACCCCACTTGTCATAGTGTTAAGACTTGTTTTACATGTTCACGGGTTGGATCGACGGCAGATAAGACTAGGCATCACCTACGTCTCTGCTAAGCAAAAGAGCAACCGGGAATCACCCCACTTGTCATACCGCTAAGACTTGGTTTACATGTTCACGGGTTGAATCGACGGCAGATAAGACTAGGCATCACCCTACGTCTCTGCCAAGCCAAACAAGAGCAACCGAAATCACCCCACTTGTCAAACCGCTAAGACTTGGTTTACATGTTCACGGGTTGGATCGACGAGATAAGACTAGGCATCACCCTACGTCTCTCTAAGCAATAGAGCAACCGGGAATCACCCCACTTGTCATACTGCTAAGACTTGGTTTACATGTTCACGGGTTGAATCGACGACAGATAAGACTAGGTATCACCCTACGTCTCTGCCAAGCAATAGAGCAAACTGGGAATCACCCCACTTGTCATACCGCTAAGACTTGGTTTACATGTTCACGGGTTGGATCGACGGGCAGATAAGACTAGGCATCACCATACGTCTCTCGCCAAGCAATAGAGCAAACCGGGAATCACCACACTTGTCATACTTGCTAAGACTTGGTTTACATGTTCACGGGTGGGATCGACGGCAGATAAGACTAGGCATCACCATACGTCTCTGCCTGCAACCGGGAATCGCCCCACTTGTCATACCGCTAAGACTTGGTTTACATGTTCACGGGTTGGATCGACGCAGACAAGACTAGGCATCACCCTACATCTCCGCCTAGCAATAGAGCAAACCGGGAATCACCGCACTTGTCATACCGCTAAGACTTGGTTTACATGTTCACGGGTTGGATCGACGGCAGATAAGACTAGGCATCACCTCTACGTCTCTCGCCAAGCCAAGCAACAGAGCAAACTAGGAATCACCCCACTTGTCATACCGCTAAGACTTGGTTTACATGTTCACGGGTTGAATCGACGGCAGATAAGACTAGGCATCACCCTACGTCTCGCCAAGCCAAGCAATAGAGCAACCGGGAATCACCCCACTTGTCATACCGCTAAGACTTGCTTTACATGTTCACGGGTTGGATCGACGGCAGATAAGACTAGGCATCACCCTACGTCTCCGCTAAGCAATAGAGCAAACCGGGAATCACCCCACTTGTCATACTTCTAAGACTTGGTTTACATGTTCACGGGTTGGATCGACGGCCGAGATAAGACTAGGCATCACCCTACGTCTCTGCCAAGCAATAGAGCAACCGGGAATCACCCCACTAGTGATACTTTGCTAAGACTTGGTTTACATGTTCACAGGTTGGATCGACGGCAGATAAGACTAGGCATCACCCTACGTATCTGCCAAGCAATAGAGCAAACTGGGAATCACCCCACTTGTCATACTGCTAAGACTTGGTTTACATGTTCACGGGTTGAATCAACGCGAGATAAGACTAGATATCACCCTACGTCTCTCGCTGCAATAGAGCAAACTGGGAATAACCCCACTTGGTTCACATGTTCACGGGTTGGATCGACGGCAGATAAGACTAGGCATCACCATACGTCTCTTTGCCTAGCAATAGAGCAACCGGGAATCACCCCACTTGTTATCTTTGCTAAGACTTGGTTTACATGTTCATGGGTTGAATTGACGACGCAGATAAGACTAGGCATCACCCTACGTCTCTGCCAAGCAATAGAGCAAACTGGGAATCACCCCACTTGGTTCACATGTTCACGGGTTGGATCGACGGCAGATAAGACTAGGCATCACCCTATGTCTCTGCCAAGCAATATAGCAAACTGGGAATCACCCCACTTGCCATAGTGCTAAGACTTGGTTTACATGTTCACGGGTTGGATCGATCGCAGATAAGACTAGGCATCACCCTACGTCCTCTAAGCTAGCAACCGGGAATCACCCCACTTGTCATAGTGTTAAGACTTGTTTTACATGTTCACGGGTTGGATCGACGGCAGATAAGACTAGGCATCACCCTACGTCTCGCTAAGCAAAAGAGCAACCGGGAATCACCCCACTTGTCATACCGCTAAGACTTGGTTTACATGTTCACGGGTTGAATCGACGGCAGATAAGACTAGGCATCACCCTACGTCTCTGCCAAGCCAAGCAACAGAGCAAACTGAGAATCACCCCACTTGTCAAACCGCTAAGACTTGGTTTACATGTTCGCGGGTTGGATCGACGGCAGATAAGACTAGGCATCACCCTACGTCTCTGCCTAGCAATAGAGCAAACTGGGAATCACCCCACTTGTCATACCGTTAAGACTTGGTTTACATGTTCACGGGTTGAATCGAAGACAGATAAGACTAGGTATCACCCTACGTCTCTGCCAAGCAATAGAGCAAACTGGGAATCACCCCGGGAATCGCCCCACTTGTCATACTGCTAAGACTTGGTTTACATGTTCACGGGTTGGATCGGCGGCAGATAAGACTAGGCATCACCCTACGTCTCTGCCAAGCAATAGAGCAACCGGGAATCACCACACTTGTCATACCGCTAAGACTTGGTTTACATGTTCACGGGTGGGATCGACACAGATAAGACTAGGCATCACCATACGTCTCTGCCTAGCAAACTGGGAATCGCCCCACTTGTCATACTGCTAAGACTTGGTTTACATGTTCACGGGTTGGATCGACGGCAGACAAGACTAGGCATCACCCTACATCTCTGCCTAGCAATAGAGCAAACTGGGAAGCACCGCACTTGTCATACCGCTAAGACTTGGTTTACATGTTCACACTTTGGATCGACGGCAGATAAGACTAGGCATCACCCTACGTCTCGCTAAGCCAAGCAACAGAGCAAACTAGGAATCACCCCACTTGTCATACCGCTAAGACTTGGTTTACATGTTCACGGGTTGAATCGACGGAGATAAGACTAGGCATCACCCTACGTCTCGCTTGAAGCCAAGCAACAGAGCAACCGGGAATCACCCCACTTGTCATACCGCTAAGACTTGGTTTACATATTCGCGGTTGGATCGATCGACAGATAAGACTAGGAATCACCCTACGTCTCTGCCAATTAATAGAGCAAACCGGGAATCACCCCACTTGTCATACCGCTAAGACTTGTTTTACATGTTCACGGGTTGAATCGAAGACAGATAAGACTAGGTATCACCCTACGTCTCTGCCAAGCAATGGAGCAACCGGGAATCACCACACTTGTCATACTTGCTAAGACTTGGTTTACATGTTCACGGGTTGGATCGACGCAGACAAGACTAGGCATCACCCTACGTCTCGCCAAGCAATAGAGCAAACCGGGAATCACCCCACTAGTGATATTTGCTAAGACTTGGTTTACATGTTCACGAGTTGGATCGACGGCAGATAAGACTAGGCATCACCCTACGTATACGCCAAGCAATAAGCAAACGGGAATCACCCCACTTGTCATCTTCTAAGACTTGGTTTACATGTTCACGGGTTGAATCAACGGCAGATAAGACTAGATATCACCCTACGTCTCGCTCAATAGAGCAAGCGGGAATAACCCCACTTGGTTCACATGTTCACGGGTTGGATCGACGGGCAGATAAGACTAGGCATCACCATACGTCTCTGCCTAGCAATAGAGCAAACTGGGAATCACCCCACTTGTTATACTGCTAAGACTTGGTTTACATGTTCATGGGTTGAATTGACGGCAGATAAGACTAGGTATCACCCTACGTCTCTGCCAAGCAATAGAGCAAACTGGGAATCACCCCACTTGGTTCACATGTTCACGGGTTGGATCGACGGCAGATAAGACTAGGCATCACCCGATGTCTCGCTAAGCAATATAGCAAACCGGGAATCACCCCACTTGCCATAGTGCTAAGACTTGGTTTACATGTTCACGGGTTGGATCGACGAGATAAGACTAGGCATCACCCTACGTCTGCTGCAAAGCAACCGGGAATCACCCACTTGTCATAGTGTTAAGACTTGTTTTACATGTTCACGGGTTGGATCGACGGGCAGATAAGACTAGGCATCACCCTACGTCTCGCCAAGCAAAAGAGCAAACGGGAATCACCCCACTTGTCATACCGCTAAGACTTGGTTTACATGTTCGCGGGTTGAATTGACGGCAGATAAGACTATGCATCACCCTACGTCTCTGCCAAGCAACAACAGAGCAACCGAGAATCACCCCACTTGTCAAACCGCTAAGACTTGGTTTACATGTTCGCGGGTTGGATCGACGGCAGATAAGACTAGGCATCACCCTACGTCTCTCAAGCAATAGAGCAACCGGGAATCACCCCACTTGTCATACCGTTAAGACTTGGTTTACATGTTCACGGGTTGAATCGAAGACGAGATAAGACTAGGTATCACCCTACGTCTCCCAAGCAATAGAGCAAACTGGGAATCACCCCACTTGTCATACTGCTAAGACTTGGTTTACATGTTCACGGGTTGGATCGACGGCAGATAAGACTAGGCATCACCATACGTCTCTCTTTCAGCAATAGAGCAACCGGGAATCACCACACTTGTCATACTGCTAAGACTTGGTTTACATGTTCACGGGTGGGATCGACGGCAGATAAGACTAGGCATCACCATACGTCTCTGCCTAGCAAACTGGGAATCGCCCCACTTGTCATACTGCTAAGACTTGGTTTACATGTTCACGGGTTGGATCGACGGAGACAAGACTAGGCATCACCCTACATCTCTGCCCTAGCAATAGAGCAAACCGGGAAGCACCGCACTTGTCATACCGCTAAGACTTGGTTTACATGTTCACGGAGTTGGATCGACGGCAGATAAGACTAGGCATCACCCTACGTCTCGCCAAGCCAAGCAACAGAGCAAACTAGGAATCACCCCACTTGTCATACCGCTAAGACTTGGTTTACATGTTCACGGGTTGAATCGACGGCAGATAAGACTAGGCATCACCCTACGTCTCTGCCAAGCCAAGCAACAGAGCAAACGGAATCACCCCACTTGTCATACCGCTAAGACTTGGTTTACATATTCGCGGGTTGGATCGACGGCAGATAAGACTAGGAATCACCCTACGTCTCGCAAGCAATAGAGCAAACCGGAATCACCCCACTTGTCATACCGCTAAGACTTGTTTTACATGTTCACGGGTTGAATCGACGACGGATAAGACTAGGTATCACCCTACGTCTCGCCAAGCAATAGAGCAACCGGGAATCACCACACTTGTCATACTGCTAAGACTTGGTTTACATGTTCACGGGTTGGATCGACGGCTGATAAGACTAGGCATCACCCTACGTCTCTGCCTAGCAAACTGGGAATCGCCCCACTTGTCATACTGCTAAGACTTGGTTTACATGTTCACGGGTTGGATCGACGGCAGACAAGACTAGGCATCACCCTACGTCTCTGCCTAGCAATAGAGCAAACTGGGAAGCACCGCACTTGTCATACTGCTAAGACTTGGTTTACATGTTCACAAAGTTGGATCGACGGCAGATAAGACTAGGCGTCACCCTACGTCTCGCCAAGCCAAGCAACAGAGCAAACTAGGAATCACCCCACTTGTCATACCGCTAAGACTTGGTTTACATGTTCACGGGTTGAATCGACAGCAGATAAGACTAGGCATCACCCTACGTCTCTGCCAAGCCAAGCAACAGCAACCGGGAATCACCCCACTTGTCATACCGCTAAGACTTGGTTTACATGTTCACGGGTTGGATCGACGGCGAGATAAGACTAGGCATCACCCTACGTCTCTGCCAAGCAATAGAGCAACCGGGAATCACCCCACTTGTCATACTTCTAAGACTTGGTTTACATGTTCACGGGTTGGATCGACGGCAGATAAGACTAGGCATCACCCTACGTCTCCGCCAAGCAATAGAGCAACCGGGAATCACCCCACTAGTGATACTGCTAAGACTTGGTTTACATGTTCACAGGTTGGATCGACGGAGATAAGACTAGGCATCACCCTACGTATCGCCAAGCAATAGAGCAACCGGGAATCACCCCACTTGTCATACTGCTAAGACTTGGTTTACATGTTCACGGGTTGAATCAACGGCAGATAAGACTAGATATCACCCTACGTCTCTGCCAAGCAATAGAGCAAACTGGGAATCAACCCACTTGGTTCACATGTTCACGGGTTGGATCGACGGCAGATAAGACTAGGCATCACCATACGTCTCTGCCTAGCAATAGAGCAAACTGGGAATCACCCCACTTGTTATACTGCTAAGACTTGGTTTACATGTTCATGGGTTGAATTGACGGGGCAGATAAGACTAGGTATCACCCTACGTCTCGCCAAGCAATAGAGCAACCGGGAATCACCCCACTTGGTTCACATGTTCACGGGTTGGATCGACGGCAGATAAGACTAGGCATCACCCGATGTCTCCGCTAAGCAATATAGCAACCGGGAATCACCCCACTTGCCATAGTGCTAAGACTTGGTTTACATGTTCACGGGTTGGATCGACGGCAGATAAGACTAGGCATCACCCTACGTCTCTCGCCCTAGCAACCGGGAATCACCCCACTTGTCATAGTGTTAAGACTTGTTTTACATGTTCACGGGTTGGATCGACGGCAGATAAGACTAGGCATCACCCTACGTCTCTGCCAAGCAAAAGAGCAAACTGGGAATCACCCCACTTGTCATACCGCTAAGACTTGGTTTACATGTTCACGGGTTGAATCGACGGATAAGACTAGGCATCACCCTACGTCTCGCCAAGCCAAGCAACAGCAAACCGAGAATCACCCCACTTGTCATACCGCTAAGACTTGGTTTACATGTTCGCGGGTTGGATCGACGGCAGATAAGACTAGGCATCACCCTACGTCTTGCCAAGCAATAGAGCAACCGGGAATCACCCCACTTGTCATACTTGCTAAGACTTGGTTTACATGTTCACAGGTTGGATCGACGGCAGATAAGACTAGGCATCACCCTACGTCTCTGCTAAGCAATAGAGCAAACTGGGAATCACCCCACTTGTCATACCGCTAAGACTTGGTTTACATGTTCACGGGTTGAATCGACGGCAGATAAGACTAGGTATCACCCTACGTCTCTGCCAAGCAATAGAGCAAACTGGGAATCACCCCACTTGGTTCACATGTTCACGGGTTGGATCGACAGCCCGGACAGATAAGACTAGGCATCACCCTATGTCTCTCGCAGAAGCAATAGAGCAACCGGGAATCACCCCACTTGCCATAGTGCTAAGCCTTGGTTTACATGTTCACGGGTTGGATCGACGGCAGATAAGACTAGGCATCACCCTACGTCTCGCTAGCAAGCAAACCGGGAATCACCCCACTTGTCATAGTGTTAAGACTTGTTTTACATGTTCACGGGTTGAATCGACGACGATAAGACTAGGTATCACCCTACGTCCCCGCCAAGCAATAAGAGCAAACCGGGAATCACCCCACTTGTCATACCGCTAAGACTTGGTTTACATGTTCACGGGTTGGATCGACGGCAGATAAGACTAGGCATCAACCTACCTCTCGCCAAACAATAGAGCAAACCGGGAATCACCCCACTTGTCATACCGCTAAGACTTGGTTTACATGTTCACGGGTTGGATCGACGAGCAGATAAGACTAGGCATCACCCTACGTCTCGCCAAGAGCAACCGGGAATCACCCCACTTGTCATAGTGTTAAGACTTGTTTTACATGTTCACGGGTTGAATCGACGACAGATAAGACTAGGTATCACCCTACGTCTCGCCAAGCAATAGAGCAACCGGGAATCACCCCACTTGTCATACCGCTAAGACTTGGTTTACATGTTCACGGGTTGGATCGACGGCGATAAGACTAGGCATCACCCTACCTCTCTGCCAAGCAATAGAGCAACTGGGAATCACCCCACTTGTCATACCGCTAAGACTTGGTTTACATGTTCACGGGTTGGATCGACGGCGGATAAGACTAGGCATCACCCTACGTCTCTGCCAAGCAACCGGGAATCACCCCACTTGTCATAGTGTTAAGACTTGTTTTACATGTTCACGGGTTGAATCGACGGCTGATAAGACTAGGTATCACCCTACGTCTCGCCAAGCAATAGAGCAACCGGGAATCACCCCACTTGTCATACTTGCTAAGACTTGGTTTACATGTTCACGGGTTGAATCGACGGCAGATAAGACTAGGCATCACCCTACGTCTCTGCCAAGCCAAGCAACAGAGCAAACTGAGAATCACCCCACTTGTCATACCGCTAAGACTTGGTTTACATGTTCGCGGGTTGGATCGACGGCAGATAAGACTAGGCATCACCCTACGTCTCTGCCAAGCAATAGAGCAAACTGGGAATCACCCCACTTGTCATACCGCTAAGACTTGGTTTACATGTTCACCGGTTGGATCGACGGCAGATAAGACTAGGCATCACCCTACGTCTCTCGCCAAGCAATAGAGAAAACCGGGAATCACCCCACTTGTCATACCGCTAAGACTTGGTTTACATGTTCACGGGTTGGATCGACTACAGATAAGACTAGGCATCACCCTACGTCTCGCTAAGCAATAGAGCAAACTGGGAATCACCCCACTTGTCATACTCGCTAAGACTTGGTTTACATGTTCACGGGTTGAATCGACGGCAGATAAGACTAGGTATCACCCTACGTCTCTGCCAAGCAATAGAGCAAACTGGGAATCACCCCACTTGGTTCACATGTTCACGTGTTGGATCGACGGCATATAAGACTAGGCATCACCCTATGTCTCTGCCAAGCAATAAAGCAAACTGGGAATCACCCCACTTGCCATAGTGCTAAGACTTGGTTTACATGTTCACGGGTTGGATCGACGGCAGATAAGACTAGGCATCACCCTACGTCTCTGCCTAGCAAACTGGGAATCACCCCACTTGTCATAGTGTTAAGACTTGTTTTACATGTTCACGGGTTGAATCGACGACAGATAAGACTAGGTATCACCCTACGTCTTTGCCAAGCAATAGAGCAACCGGGAATCACCCCACTTGTCATACCGCTAAGACTTGGTTTACATGTTCACGGGTTGGATCGACGGCAGATAAGACTAGGCATCAACCTACCTCTCGCCAAACAATAGAGCAAATCGGGAATCACCCCACTTGTCATACTGCTAAGACTTGGTTTACATGTTCACGGGTTGAATCGACGGCAGATAAGACTAGGTATCTACCTACGTCTCTCGCCAAACAATAGAGCAAACCGGGAATCACCCCACTTGGTTCACATGTTCACGGGTTGGATCGACGGGCATCACCCTACGTCTCGCTCGCCTCGCAATAGAGCAAACCGGGAATCACCCCACTTGTCATATCGCTAAGACTTGGTCTACATGTTCACGGGTTGAATCGACGGCAGATAAGACTAGGTATCACCCTACGTCTCTCGCCAAGCAATAGAGCAACCCAGGGAATCACCCCACTTGGTTCACATGTTCACGGGTTGGATCGACGGCGAGATAAGACTAGGCATCTCCCTATGTCTCTGCCAAGCAATAGAGCAACCGGGAATCACCCCACTTGCCATAGTGCTAAGACTTGGTTTACATGTTCACGGGTTGGATCGACGGCGATAAGACTAGGCATCACCCTACGTCTCGCCTAGCAACCGGGAATCACCCCACTTGTCATAGTGTTAAGACTTGTTTTACATGTTCACGGGTTGAATCGACGACAGATAAGACTAGGTATCACCCTACGTCTCTGCCAAGCAATAGAGCAAACTGGGAATCACCCCACTTGTCATACTGCTAAGACTTGGTTTACATGTTCACGGGTAGGATCGACGGCAGATAAGACTAGGCATCACCCTACGTCTCTGCCAAGCAATAGAGCAAACTGGGAATCACCCCACTTGTCATACTGCTAAGACTTGGTTTACATGTTCACGGGTTGAATCAACGGCAGATAAGACTAGATATCACCCAACGTCTCTGCCAAGCAATAGAGCAAACTGGGAATCACCCCACTTGGTTCACATGTTCACGGGTTGGATCGACTTGGATAAGACTAGGCATCACCCTACGTCTGCCTAGCAATAAAGCAACCGGGAATCACCCCACTTGTCATACTCGCTAAGACTTGGTTTACATGTTCACGGGTTGAATCGACGCAGATAAGACTAGGTATCACCCTACGTCTCGCCAAGCAATAGAAACAAATCGGGAACCACCCCACTTGGTTCACATGTTCACGGGTTGGATCGACAAATGAGATAAGACTAGGCATCACCCTATGTATCTGCCAAGCAATAGAGCAAACAGGAATCACCCCACTTGCCATAGTGCTAAGACTTGGTTTACATGTTCACGGGTTGGATCGACGGATAAGACTAGGCATCACCCTACGTCTGCCTAGCAACCGGGAATCACCCCACTTGTCATAGTGTTAAGACTTGGTTTACATGTTCACGGGTTGAATCGACGGGAGATAAGACTAGGTATCACCCTACGTCTCGCCAAGCAATAGAGCAAACGGGAATCACCCCACTTGTCATACTTGCTAAGACTTGGTTTACATGTTCACGGGTTGGATCGACGGCAGATAAGACTAGGCATCAACCTACCTCTACGCCAAGCAATAGAGCAACCGGGAATCACCCCACTTGTCATACCGCTAAGACTTGGTTTACATGTTCACGGGTTGGATCGACGGCAGATAAGACTAGGCATCACCCTACGTCTCGCCAAGCCAAGCAACAGCAAACTAGGAATCACCCCACTTGTCATACCGCTAAAACTTGGTTTACATGTTCACGGGTTGAATCGACGGCAGATAAGACTAGGCATCACCCTACATCTCTCGCCAAGCCAAGCAACGAGCAAACGGGAATCACCCCACTTGTCATACCGCTAAGACTTGGTTTACATGTTCACGGTTTGGATCGACGGCAGATAAGACTAGGCATCACCCTACGTATCCGCTAAGCAATAGAGCAACCGGGAATCACCCCATTTGTCATACCGCTAAGACTTGGTTTACATGTTCACGGGTTGGATCGACGGCAGATAAGACTAGGCATCACCCTACGTCAAGCAAAAGAGCAAACCGGGAATCACCCCACTTGTCATACCGCTAAGACTTGGTTTACATGTTCACGGGTTGGATCGATCAATAGATAAGACTAGGCATCACCCTACGTCTCTCGCCAAGCAAAAGAGCAAACCGGAATCACCCCACTTATCATACCGCTAAGACTTGGTTTACATGTTCACGGGTTGAATCGACGGCATCACCCTACGTCTCTGCCAAGCCAAGCAACAGAGCAAACTGGGAATCACCCCACTTGTCATACTGCTAAGACTTGGTTTACATGTTCACGGTTGAATCGACGGCAGATAAGACTAGGCATCACCCTACGTCCTCTCAAGCCAAGCAACAAGAGCAACCGGGAATCACCCCACTTGTCATACCGCTAAGACTTGGTTTACATGTTCACGGGTTGGATCGACGGCAGATAAGACTAGGCATCACCCTACCTCTCTCGCCAAGCAATAGAGCAAACCGGGAATCACCCCACTTGTCATACCGCTAAGACTTGGTTTACATGTTCACGGGTTGAATCGACGGCAGATAAGACTAGGCATCACCCTACGTCTCTGCCAAGCCAAGCAACAGAGCAAACTGGGAATCACCCCACTTGTCATAGTGTTAAGACTTGTTTTACATGTTCACGGGTTGAATCGACGACAGATAAGACTAGGTATCACCCTACGTCTCTGCCAAGCAATAGAGCAAACTGGGAATCACCCCACTTGTCATACTTGCTAAGACTTGGTTTACATGTTCACGGGTTGGATCGACGGAGATAAGACTAGGCATCAACCTACCTCTCTAAACAATAGAGCAACCGGGAATCACCCCACTTGTCATACTTGCTAAGACTTGGTTTACATGTTCACGGGTTGAATCGACGGCAGATAAGACTAGGTATCTACCTACGTCTCTCGCCAAGCAATAGAGCAACCGGAATCACCCCACTTGGTTCACATGTTCACGGGTTGGATC
This sequence comes from Papaver armeniacum, assembly GCA_023531295.1. Taxonomy (NCBI): domain Eukaryota; kingdom Viridiplantae; phylum Streptophyta; class Magnoliopsida; order Ranunculales; family Papaveraceae; genus Papaver; species Papaver armeniacum. The sequence continues at coordinate 154,571 of JAJJWW010002714.1, read as the reverse complement.
GACGGAAGATAAGACTAGGCATCACCCTACGTCTCTGCCTAGCAATAGAGCAAACTGGGAATCACCCCTCTTGTCATACTGCTAAGACTTGGTTTACATGTTCACGGGTTGAATCGACGGCAGATAAGACTAGGTATCACCCTACGTCTCTCGCCAAGCAATAGAGCAAAAGCGGAATCACCCCACTTGGTTCACATGTTCACGGGTTGGATCGACGGCAGATAAGACTAGGCATCACCCTATGTCTCTGCTAAGCAATAGAGCAACCGGGAATCACCCCACTTGTCATAGTGCTAAGACTTTGTTTACATGTTCACGGGGTTGGATCGACGGCAGATAAGACTAGGCATCACCCTACGTCTCGCCTAGCAACCGGGAATCACCCCACTTGTCATAGTGTTAAGACTTGTTTTACATGTTCACGGGTTGAATCGACGGCGAGATAAGACTAGGTATCACCTACGTCTCTGCCAAGCGATAGAGCAACCGGGAATCACCCCACTTGTCATACTGCTAAGACTTGGTTTACATGTTCACGGGTTGGATCGACGGCAGATAAGACTAGGCATCAACCTACCTCTCTGCCAAGCAATAGAGCAAACTGGGAATCACCCCACTTGTCATACTGCTAAGACTTGGTTTACATGTTCACGGGTTGAATCGACGGCAGATAAGACTAGGTATATACCTACGTCTCTGCCAAGCAATAGAGCAAACTGGGAATCACCCCACTTGGTTCACATGTTCACGGGTTGGATCGAATAAGACTAGGCATCACCCTACGTCTCGCCTAGCAATAGAGCAACCGGGAATCACCCCACTTGTCATACTCGCTAAGACTTGGTTTACATGTTCACGGGTTGAATCGACGGCAGATAAGACTAGGTATCACCCTACGTCTCGCTAAGCAATAGAGCAAACCGGGAACCACCCCACTTGGTTCACATGTTCACGGGTTGGATCGACTAAGACTAGGCATCACCCTATGTCTCGCTGCCAAGCAATAGAGGAAACCGGGAATCACCCCACTTGCCATAGTGCTAAGACTTGGTTTACATGTTCACGGGTTGGATCGACGCAGATAAGATTAGGCATCACCCTACGTCTCGCCTAGCAACCGGGAATCACCCCACTTGTCATAGTGCTAAGACTTGGTTTACATCTTCACGGGTTGGATCGACGGGAGATAAGACTAGGCATCAACCTACGTCTCGCCAAGCAATAGAGCAACCGGGAATCACCCCACTTGTCATACCGCTAAGACTTGGTTTACATGTTCACGGGTTGGATCGACTACAGATAAGACTAGGCATCACCCTACGTCTCGCGAAGCCAAGCAACAGAGCAAACTAGGAATCACCCCACTTGTCATACCGCTAAAACTTGGTTTACATGTTCACGGGTTGAATCGACGGGCAGATAAGACTAGGCATCACCCTACGTCTCTGCCAAGCCAAGCAACAGAGCAAACTGGGAATCACCCCACTTGTCATACCGCTAAGACTTGGTTTACATGTTCACGGGTTGGATCGACGGCAGATAAGACTAGGCATCACCCTACGTATCTGCCAAGCAATAGAGCAAACTGGGAATCACCCCAGTTGTCATACCGCTAAGACTTGGTTTACATGTTCACGGGTTGGATCGACGGCAGATAAGACTAGGCATCACCCTACGCCAAGCAAAAGAGAGCAAACCGGGAATCACCCCACTTGTCATACCGCTAAGACTTGGTTTACATGTTCACGGGTTGGATCGACGGCCCGAGATAAGACTAGGCATCACCCTACGTCTCGCTAGCAAGCAAAAGAGCAACCGGGAATCACCCCACTTGTCATACCGCTAAGACTTGGTTTACATGTTCACGGGTTGAATCGACGACAGATAAGACTAGGCATCACCCTACGTCTCTGCCAAGCCAAGCAACAGAGCAAACTAGGAATCACCCCACTTGTCATACCGCTAAGACTTGGTTTACATGTTCACGGGTTGAATCGACGGCAGATAAGACTAGGCATCACCCTACGTCTCTGCCAAGCCAAGCAACAGAGCAAACTGGGAATCACCCCACTTGTCATAGTGTTAAGACTTGTTTTACATGTTCACGGGTTGAATCGACAACAGATAAGACTAGGTATCACCCTACGTCTCTCGCTGCAATAGAGCAACCGGGAATCACCCCACTTGTCATACTGCTAAGACTTGGTTTACATGTTCACGGGTTGGATCGACGGCAGATAAGACTAGGCATAAACCTACCTCTCTGCCAAGCAATAGAGCAAACTATCACCCCACTTGTCATACTGCTAAGACTCGGTTTACATGTTCACGGGTTGAATCGACGGCAGATAAGACTAGGTATCTACCCTACGTCTCTCGCCAAGCAATAGAGCAAACTGAGAATCACCCCACTTGGTTCACATGTTCACGGGTTGGATCGACGGAAGATAAGAGTAGGCATCACCCTACGTCTCTGCCTAGCAATAGAGCAAACTGGGAATCACCCCACTTGTCATACTGCTAAGACTTGGTTAACATGTTCACGGGTTGAATCGACGGCAGATAAGACTAGGTATCACCCTACGTCTCTGCCAAGCAATAGAGCAAACTGGGAATCACCCCACTTGGTTCACATGTTCACGGGTTGGATCGACGCTAAGACTAGGCATCACCTTATGTCTCTCGCCAAGCAATAGAGCAACCGGGAATCACCCCACTTGCCATAGTGCTAAGACTTGGTTTACATGTTCACGGGTTGGATCGACGGCAGATAAGACTAGGCATCACCCTACGTCTCTGCCTAGCAAACTGGGAATCACCCCACTTGTCATAGTGTTAAGACTTGTTTTACATGTTCACGGGTTGAATCGACGACAGATAAGACTAGGTATCACCCTACGTCTCTGCCAAGCGATAGAGCAAACTGGGAATCACCCCACTTGTCATACTGCTAAGACTTGGTTTACATGTTCACGGGTTGAATCGACGGCAGATAAGACTAGGTATATACCTACGTCTCTGCCAAGCAATAGAGCAAACTGGGAACCACCCCACTTGGTTCACATGTTCACGGGTTGGATCGACGGCAGATAAGACTAGGCATCACCCTATGTATCTGCCAAGCAATAGAGCAAACAGGGAATCACCCCACTTGCCATAGTGCTAAGACTTGGTTTACATGTTCACGGGTTGGATCGACGGCAGATAAGACTAGGCATCACCCTACGTCTCGCCTAGCAAACTGGGAATCACCCCACTTGTCATAGTGTTAAGACTTGGTTTACATGTTCACGGTTGAATCGACGGGAGATAAGACTAGGTATCACCCTACGTCTCCGCCAAGCAATAGAGCAAATCGGGAATCACCCCACTTGTCATACTTGCTAAGACTTGGTTTACATGTTCACGGTTGGATCGACGGCAGATAAGACTAGGCATCAACCTACCTCTCGCTTGCAAGCAATAGAGCAACCGGAATCACCCCACTTGTCATAGTGCTAAGACTTGGTTTACATGTTCACAAAGTTGGATCGACGGCAGATAAGACTAGGCATCACCCTACGTCTCGCCAAGCCAAGCAACAGAGCAAACTAGGAATCACCCCACTTGTCATACCGCTAAAACTTGGTTTACATGTTCACGGGTTGAATCGACTTTTGCGATAAGACTAGGCATCACCCTACATCTCTCGCCAAGCCAAGCAATAGAGCAACCGGGAATCACCCCACTTGTCATACCGCTAAGACTTGGTTTACATGTTCACAGGTTGGATCGACGGCAGATAAGACTAGGCATCACCCTACGTATCTGCCAAGCAATAGAGCAAACTGGGAATCACCCCATTTGTCATACCGCTAAGACTTGGTTTACATGTTCACGGGTTGGATCGACGGCAGATAAGACTAGGCATCACCCTACGTCAAGCAAAAGAGCAACCGGGAATCACCCCACTTGTCATACCGCTAAGACTTGGTTTACATGTTCACGGGTTGGATCGACGGCAGATAAGACTAGGCATCACCCTACGTCTCGCTAAGCAAAGAGCAACCGGGAATCACCCCACTTGTCATACCGCTAAGACTTGGTTTACATGTTCACGGGTTGTATCGACGGCAGATAAGACTAGGCATCACCCTACGTCTCTGCCAAGCCAAGCAACAGAGCAAACTGGGAATCACCCCACTTGTCATACCGCTAAGACTTGGTTTACATGTTCACGGTTGAATCGACGGAGATAAGACTAGGCATCACCCTACGTCTCTCTGCCAAGCCAATAGAGCAACCGGGAATCACCCCACTTGTCATACCGCTAAGACTTGGTTTACATGTTCGCGGGTTGGATCGACGGCAGATAAGACTAGGCATCACCCTACCTCTCTCGCCAAGCCACAATAGAGCAAACCGGGAATCACCCCACTTGTCATACCGCTAAGACTTGGTTTACATGTTCACGGTTGGATCGACGAGATAAGACTAGGCATCACCCTACGTCTCTCCAAGCAAGAGCAACCGAATCACCCCACTTGTCATAGTGTTAAGACTTGTTTTACATGTTCACGGTTGAATCGACGACAGATAAGACTAGGTATCACCCTACGTCTCGCCAAGCAATAGAGCAACCGGGAATCACCCCACTTGTCATACCGCTAAGACTTGGTTTACATGTTCACGGGTTGGATCGACGGCAGATAAGACTAGGCATCAACCTACCTCTCGCCAAGCAATAGAGCAAACCGGGAATCACCCCACTTGTCATACTCGCTAAGACTTGGTTTACATGTTCACGGGGTTGAATCGACGGCAGATAAGACTAGGTATCTACCTACGTCTCTCGCCAAGCAATAGAGCAACCGGGAATCACCCCACTTGGTTCACATGTTCACGGGTTGGATCGACGGCAGATAAGAGTAGGCATCACCCTACGTCTCGCCTAGCAATAGAGCAACCGGGAATCACCCCACTTGTCATACCGCTAAGACTTGGTTTACATGTTCACGGTTGAATCGACGGCAGATAAGACTAGGTATCACCCTACGTCTCTCGCCAAGCAATAGAGCAAACGGGAATCACCCCACTTGGTTCACATGTTCACAGGGTTGGATCGACGGCAGATAAGACTAGGCATCACCCTATGTCTCTGCCAAGCAATAGAGCAAACTGGGAATCACCCCACTTGTCATAGTGCTAAGACTTGGTTTACATGTTCACGGGTTGGATCGACGGCAGATAAGACTAGGCATCACCCTACGTCTCTCGCTCTAGCAACCGGGAATCACCCCACTTGTCATAGTGTTAAGACTTGTTTTACATGTTCACGGGTTGAATCGACGACAGATAAGACTAGGTATCACCCTACGTCTCTGCCAAGCGATAGAGCAAACTGGGAATCACCCCACTTGTCATACTGCTAAGACTTGGTTTACATGTTCACGGGTTGGATCGACGGCAGATAAGACTAGGCATCAACCTACCTCTCTGCCAAGCAATAGAGCAAACTGGGAATCACCCCACTTGTCATACTGCTAAGACTTGGTTTACATGTTCACGGGTTGAATCGACGGCAGATAAGACTAGGTATATACCTACGTCTCTCGCCAAGCAATAGAGCAAACCGAATCACCCCACTTGGTTCACATGTTCACGGGTTGGATCGACGGCGAATAAGACTAGGCATCACCCTACGTCTCTGCCTAGCAAACTGGGAATCACCCCACTTGTCATACTGCTAAGACTTGGTTTACATGTTCACGGGTTGAATCGACGGCAGATAAGACTAGGTATCACCCTACGTCTCTGCCAAGCAATAGAGCAAACTGGGAACCACCCCACTTGGTTCACATGTTCACGGGTTGGATCGACGGCAGATAAGACTAGGCATCACCCTATGTCTGTGCCAAGCAATAGAGCACACCGGGAATCACCCCACTTGCCATAGTGCTAAGACTTGGTTTACATGTTCACGGGTTGGATCGACTTCGCAGATAAGACTAGGCATCACCCTACGTCTCTTAGCAAACTGGGAATCACCCCACTTGTCATAGTGCTAAGACTTGGTTTACATCTTCACGGGTTGGATCGACGGGAGATAAGACTAGGCATCAACCTACGTCTCGCCAAGCAATAGAGCAACCGGGAATCACCCCACTTGTCATACTCAAGTAAGACTTGGTTTACATGTTCACGGGTTGGATCGACGAGATAAGACTAGGCATCACCCTACGTCTCTCGCCAAGCAATAGAGCAAACTAGGAATCACCCCACTTGTCATACCGCTAAAACTTGGTTTACTTGTTCACTGGTTGAATCGACGGCAGATAAGACTAGGCATCACCCTACGTCTCCTCCAAGCCAAGCAACAGAGCAAACGGGAATCACCCCACTTGTCATACCGCTAAGACTTGGTTTACATGTTCACGGGTTGGATGGATTGGCAGATAAGACTAGGCATCACCCTACGTCTCTCGCCAAGCAATAGAGCAAACTGGGAATCACCCCACTTGTCATACCGCTAAGACTTGGTTTACATGTTCACGGGTTGGATCGACGGCAGATAAGACTAGGCATCACCCTACGTCAAGCAAAAGAGCAAACTGGGAATCACCCCACTTGTCATACCGCTAAGACTTGGTTTACATGTTCACTGGTTGGATCGATCGCAGATAAGACTAGGCATCACCCTACGTCTCTGCCAAGCAAAAGAGCAACCGGGAATCACCCCACTTGTCATACCGCTAAGACTTGGTTTACATGTTCACGGGTTGAATCGACGACATGATAAGACTAGGCATCACCCCCTACGCCTCGCCAAGCCAAGCAACAAGCAAACTAGGAATCACCCCACTTGTCATACCGCTAAGACTTGGTTTACATGTTCACGGGTTGAATCGACGGGGCAGATAAGACTAGGCATCACCCTACGTCTCGCCAAGCCAATATAGCAAACTGGGAATCACCCCACTTGTCATAGTGTTAAGACTTGTTTTACATGTTCACGGGTTGAATCGACAACAGATAAGACTAGGTATCACCCTACGTCTCTGCCAAGCAATAGAGCAAACTGGGAATCACCCCACTTGTCATACTGCTAAAACTTGGTTTACATGTTCACGGGTTGGATCGACGGCAGATAAGACTAGGCATCAACCTACGCTCTCTCGCCAAGCAATAGAGCAACCCGGGAATCACCCCACTTGTCATACTGCTAAGACTTGGTTTACATGTTCACGGGTTGAATCGACGGCAGATAAGACTAGGTATCTACCTACGTCTCTGCCAAGCAATAGAGCAAACTGAGAATCACCCCACTTGGTTCACATGTTCACGGGTTGGATCGACGGAAGATAAGAGTAGGCATCACCCTACGTCTCTGCCTAGCAATAGAGCAAACTGGGAATCACCCCACTTGTCATACTTGCTAAGACTTGGTTAACATGTTCACTGGTTGAATCGACTGCTAAGACTAGGTATCACCCTACGTCTCTCGCCAAGCAATAGAGCAACCGGAATCACCCCACTTGGTTCACATGTTCACGGGTTGGATCGACGGCAGATAAGACTAGGCATCACCTTATGTCTCTGCCAAGCAATAGAGCAAACTGGGAATCACCCCACTTGCCATAGTGCTAAGACTTGGTTTACATGTTCACGGGTTGGATCGACGAGATAAGACTAGGCATCACCCTACGTCTCGCCAAGCAACCGGGAATCACCCCCACTTGTCATAGTGTTAAGACTTGTTTTACATGTTCACGGGTTGAATCGACGACAGATAAGACTAGGTATCACCCTACGTCTCGCCAAGCGATAGAGCAACCGGGAATCACCCCACTTGTCATCTTGCTAAGACTTGGTTTACATGTTCACGGGTTGAATCGACGGCGGATAAGACTAGGTATATACCTACGTCTCGCCAAGCAATAGAGCAAACCGGGAACCACCCCACTTGGTTCACATGTTCACGGGTTGGATCGACCCAGCAGATAAGACTAGGCATCACCCTATGTATCTGCCAAGCAATAGAGCAAACAGGAATCACCCCACTTGCCATAGTGCTAAGACTTGGTTTACATGTTCACGGGTTGGATCGACGGGAGATAAGACTAGGCATAACCCTACGTCTCGCCTAGCAAACGGGAATCACCCCACGTGTCATAGTGTTAAGACTTGGTTTACATGTTCACGGGTTGAATCGACGGCATATAAGACTAGGTATCACCCTACGTCTCTCGCCAAGCAATAGAGCAACCGGGAATCACCCCACTTGTCATACCGCTAAGACTTGGTTTACATGTTCACGGGTTGGATCGACCCCGATACGACTAGGCATCAACCTACCTCTCTGCCAAGCAATAGAGCAAACTGGGAATCACCCCACTTGTCATACTGCTAAGACTTGGTTTACATGTTCACAGGTTGGATCGACGGCAGATAAGACTAGGCATCACCCTACGTCTCTGCCAAGCCAAGCAATGAGCAAACTAGGAATCACCCCACTTGTCATACCGCTAAAACTTGGTTTACATGTTCACGGGTTGAATCGATCGGCAGATAAGACTAGGCATCACCCTACATCTCTTAAGCCAAGCAATGAGCAACCGAATCACCCCACTTGTCATACCACTAAGACTTGGTTTACATGTTCACGGGTTGGATCGACGGCAGATAAGACTAGGCATCACCCTACGTATCTGCCAAGCAATAGAGCAAACTGGAATCACCCCATTTGTCATACCGCTAAGACTTGGTTTACATGTTCACGGGTTGGATCGACGCAGATAAGACTAGGCATCACCTACGTCAAGCAAAAGAGCAACCCGGGAATCACCCCACTTGTCATACCGCTAAGACTTGGTTTACATGTTCACGGGTTGGATCGACGGCAGATAAGACTAGGCATCACCCTACGTCTCTGCCAAGCAAAAGAGCAAACTGGGAATCACAAGGGAGACCACCAATTTCCTTGAGGACTACTTCAGCCATTACCAGTACCAGACCAAGCATGGAAGCATATCACCATGGATTTTATCGAAGGGCTTCCAATGAGTGAAAGGAAGACTGTCATACTAGTGATTGTGTATAGGCTTACTAAATATGCCCACTTTATTGGGTTACAACACCCTTATACAGCAGCTAGTGTAGCAAAAGTCTTCTTGAGCCAAGTATTTAAGTTGCATGGGCTACCAGCATCTATTGTGTCTGACAGGGATAAGGTGTTCACAAGTAATTTTTGGCAAGACCTATTCAAATCACTAAGAACCCACCTAAAACTGAGTACAGCTTACCATCCTCAGACAGATGGGCAAACAGAATGAGTGAATGCTTGTTTGGAAAATTATTTGAGGTGTGTTACAGGTCATATGCCAAAGAAGTGGTTTCAGTGGTTAGCCTTGGTAGAATGGTGGTACAACACCAGTTACCATAATAGCTTGAAAATGACACCCTTCAAGGCCCTTTATGGTTACAGCCCACCACATTTAGCATTTCCCTCAACCTCAACCACCACAGTAGCTGCAGTGGAGAGCTACCTTAAAGAAAGAGATGATATGATTGATGTCCTGAAAGAAACACTGCAGAAAGTACAAGAAAGAATGAAGTTATTTGCATACAAGAGTAGAGTTGATAGAGTTTTTGAGGTTGGTGACAGAGTCTACCTAAAGCTTCAACCATACAGGCAAGCATCTGTAGCCTTGCGCAAAAATTTCAAGCTTTCTTCCAAATATTATGGGCCATTTACTATCTTACAGAAGATTGGAACTGTAGCTTATAAACTGGACTTGCCAGCAAGTGCCAGAATTCATCCAGTCTTCCATGTCTCTCAGTTAAAGAAACAAATTGGTCAAGCTCTCATTTCTTCACCAACTTTACATGTAGTTGATCATGCAGGCAGATCATAATGAAACCAGAGAGCATTTTGAACACCAGGACAGTTCAACAGAGGAATAGAGAAGTGTTGCAGTTGCTCATTCAATGGACTAACTCATCTCCAGAGGATGCTACTTGGGAGGACAGATCAAATATTGCAGCTCATTTTCCTAAGTTCATGGTTGTTCATTCTCCATTCCTTTATCCTTGAGGACAAGGATCAGCTTTAATAGGGGAGCAATGTCATGTATCTAGTTTATATCAGTTCATTGAGTAACCTCTGTGTGGGTGATGAGTGCTAAATAGTGCATATTTATACACCTTTTTATTGGCATTTCACTCATCTTTTGCGCTTAGAATTCAGATATTATCCCAAATTCTGTGTTTTCTTGGTTTTCAAGAATAAATATTTGTATTAATTAATTTTGTGTTTTTAGGCAATAAATAGAGCTCGGAGAAACTGAGGAGCCAAAGAGCGAAGAATTGGAGTCAAACATCTATGGAGCAGATAGCCAAAGCCCGCGCGCGAATCAGTTGCAACCCAACAAGGAAGACATGGGCTAGAGCTACCCACGACCCGGATCCGAGCCCGTCCACTCCAAGCCGTTGAGATCACACCTGGCTACATCCTACGGTCGCTGCCTCCACTCGCATCGAAGTTTGCTGCTCCCGTGCAACACCAGATCTCTCTCAGTTCTCCCTCGACCGTTCAGATCTCTCCCGCAAGATCCAACGCTCGCTTCAACTGGCTCATCAAACTCTGCTGCGCCTGCTTCACAACGAAATCTCCCTACACCCTATACCCCCATCGACAAACCCTATTCTCTTCTTCTCCTTCTCTTTCTTCTCTTCTCCACCCGACGTAGCTCACTCGCATCTCTTCTCCCACCCGACCAAAATGGCGAGCTCCATCTCCCCGCCACAGACAACTCCGCCACCACCTCCATCCCCGACATCAACAAAGATCACGGTCTTCAACTCCGCACCCTAAGCTCTATTTTTCTCTCACATAGCTTCTCTCTCAAACCCCGAGGCTATGTAAGAGATAAATATAATTAGGGTTTCATTAGCAGATCAACTCGAGCCGCAGGACGACGAGGGAACAAGGGATTCGGGCGACTAGAAATGGGGTTTGCCTTTATTTTCTATTTTGTTTCGATTTTGAAGAAATTAGGGTTAGGGTTTTATGTTGCATGTATAAATTGAAGTGGTCTGTGTATGTAGAAGGGCATGCATGGGCTAGCCAGGGCGTCAATTAGCTTTTCTTGTGTTCAATTTGTTCTTGTTATGTTTTAATTTACATTTCCAGGGTGTTGTTGAAACCCTAGATAAAATGTTGAGTGAATCATATTGTTGTTGTTATTATTATTGTGCCTCATAGAAGTAGAAGTATGATTAGCCCATTAACCCAATTCTCCTGTGATTGGTCATGGGCTGTAAGAAGACAAACCAATACTAGGGAGAATTAGAGTTAAATTAATCAATTCTACATTAAAACTTCCGGGGAAGAAGACAGATGCTTAATAGAATAGAATGTTGATTAGTTAATTAACCAAGGAATGCTGTGATAGAGTGTACTATAAAAAGACACTCTATACTAGGGAGGAATTAGGAAGATTAGCCGATACATCATACCTTAAAATCTTCTTTAGGAAAGTATAAGAATACAACCTCGTGGATTACCTTAGCATAGGGTCCAGTGGTGAAAGCAACTACCTGCGGTGCTCTCCAATTAGTCATAATCTCATTTAATTGCCTTAGTTTAGTGTCACACTTCCATCTCGCCGCGCTCGACAAAACCAATTATTTGAGTTACATACCCCCGTTGTCACAATACTTCATAGAACTCGCCAGGCAAAGCCATAGATCATACTTAAGCACACCCTAGTCCTTGTGGGATCGACCCGTACTTGCCGCGTCTCCGATAGACGCCATGCACTTGCGGTATAACATATAGGCTTAAATTTATACACCTTTAGAGGCCTACCAAGTTTTTGGCGCCGTTGCCGGGGACTTGGCGTGTGCCCTGTGTTCATTGGCCTGTCTTTACTGAGTTTCCTTCCACCTTGTACATATTCACCTTGTGTTATTTCTTTTAGCTCTTTAATTAGTGTAACTTAGCTTGTTGTACCATTGCATTTAGTGTTCTTTTGCTGCATTACATCTTAGCTGTTCACCCTGCATTTCATACTTTATTTCCTTTCAGCTGTTAATTGTCCATCAGTATGATCTTGCATTGTAGTGCTTCTTTCTATTAGCTCAGCTGAGCTTTGTCATTAGTTTACAATGAGACTAAGCAGCCTTGTATCTTAGTGCCTTGTAACTCTTGATCCTGTGTCGGTCCAATTGATTCTCGTGCTTGGGTTGGTATCCATCTTGATCTTCTGTATAACATCCACATTTTTGAAACTAAACTCTCATTTTGAGCTAAAGCAGTGCACTGTGAACCGTGGAGCAAACCAAAGGCGGACCAAAGGTCTGCAGACTTGAGGTACTTGCTATCTTTGTGAGTAGTCATGCTACTCATTTCCATGTGGATAAGGTAAGCTCACCAAATCTTGTATTTTGTGAGTCTCCAGGAGCACCGAATGATTGCCTGTGACCCAATGCATGCTTGAACCCAAATACCCCCCGAATCGGCTCATTTACCCATTGTGTTGTTTGACCATTGTGTTAAAAGCGGACCACCGCTCACTTGCTAGCCCCCGGCTGCAAGTTTGAGCCAAGTGTGAACCATTGAACAATTGAGCGATCTGTGAGGAAGTGCATAACCTAGCTAACCCCGAACTCGTAATCTGTGTGTTCTACTCAAGCCCCTATGGCCGTGAGGTCACACTTAGGTAGCCGCCTAGGTAAAACCAAGAGCATCGCTTACCTCTCGTTGTTTGCCTTGCATCCGAATAGCCTACCTCGTGATATCATAGCAATTTGAATGAATATTGAGCAACTTGTGTAAGCATTGTCATCTCGCCCCATCCTTGAGTGATTGCCGATAAAGCCATCTGGAGACCATTGTGCTCAAATCCGGCCTTTTCTCCGTAGAGAGGCTGAGATACAACTGGGTAACCTTTGCCGTTTAGCCGCAAGTCCGTGTAATGCCCCCGTTGTGTGAATCCGTGACTGTGAACCATGTTAGGGTAGCATCTATGAATCGTGGACCTGCATGCTAGACCCGTTGAGCCGCTTATCTTGCGTGCTAAACTCGCCACCCGTAGTGCCCGTGTTCACCACCTTGCTAGCCCCCGAAGCTGCAATCTTGAGCTCCCTTGCTAGCCCCTTGTGCATGCTCTCGTTGACTTGCCTTGCGTTGATAATCAGTGCTTCTTTGGTAATCTGTGTGTGAACCAGGTTTCTCAGTCTTTCCGAGCACATAGATCGTGCTAAATTTAAAACCTTCCCTACACACATTGCATTGTCTGTGCACTCACATGAGCTGTGGTTTTGAAGTTGGCCAAGCTTGTAGAATCGACCAGCTGCACAGCTAACCAACCCGATAATGCATGAGCCGAGACTCCAGCCGCCAACCACCAGCCGTGTCAATTTCGTGAAAATTCCGCGAGCCGTGTGCTCACCAAGCCCTCAACCCACAAGGTCAACATAACCTAGAGCCCATACCCAAAACTCAAGCTCGCATAACCGGGCTAACCCACAATCAACCAAACTATGAACTGGGCTAGCATTATAACCTGGGCCGCACTTGAACTGGGCATGCAATTGCAATCTAAGCAGAAAACCCAACCACCGGGCTCGCATCCCGCCAAGCCCACATAAGCCACACCGCTGGGCTTAAACTAAACCGAAGCCCACATCTCTGGGTCACAGCACACAACTCGGGTGTCACCACAAAACTCCGGGTTTCAAACAACAAATCCCAAACAAACCAAAGCCCACAACAAACCAAATGAAACCCATCAAAACCAAAACCCACATAAACCAAAACCAATCCCACTAAAAACCAAACTTAGTCCACTTCAACCGGGCTTTGAGTTCAATTTGAGTTATTAAATCATGTCGGGATTTTGGTCTCAGAACGATACAAACAAATCCCTTAGAGAGCTTGCTTACGGGCACGCTTCACAAAAGATGAACTCCCCACATACCATAGTGATTTTAGGGAATTTTATGAGCCTTCTCCTGCCCCGACCTCACATACCCTAATCAATATGATCACATACATCATCCACCACAGGTTGAAAATGAACACTTTTCTCATACCCAGTCATCACTTTTAGATCAATTAGAAGCTCGACTATCTGCTTTAGAAAGGCAATCACATGAGCGATCTGTCAAATCTAATTCCCCTAGGCAATATGAAATGCATGCTTGCACCTTATGTGGTGGTTTAGACCACCTGCCGAGTAATCTTATTATATTTTGCATGCTTTTAGACAAGTCTAGGGAAAACCATGATAATCCAATGTATGAAGTGTCTAGAAGTGACTATCTTGGCAACTATTGGGACCATAATCAACCTGCACACATGCATCATTCACCACAGGGGGGAGATGAACAATTTTATACTCCCCCAACTCCTAGTTTGCAATCAATAATGGAAACACTCATGGAGCAAAATGCTAGGCTTGAAATGAATGCAATGCGGGACCATCAACATAGCAACATGTATGAATTTCCCTTCTCTAGTGAACCTCATGCTCAACCATACAATGAATATCCATATGAGGAATGCATACCCACTAGTGAAGACTCTCCTTCAATAGAACAACTCAAGATGATTCTTCAAAGGAACCTGATTGAGTTACAAAATGATATGATTGAAATTAGTGTTTCTAGTCTTACTCATGCACCTAACATTGAATATGAACCTAATCTAGAGGTAGATGAGTACACTAAAAATACTACAATTTTGAATGGAGAGATGAATTCTTGCTATGATGATGATGATGAATATGAAGTGGGAATCGCCCCACTTGTCATACTGCTAAGACTTGGTTTACATGTTCACGGGTTGGATCGACGGCAGACAAGACTAGGCATCACCCTACGTCTCTGCCTAGCAATAGAGCAAACTGGGAAGCACCGCACTTGTCATACTGCTAAGACTTGGTTTACATGTTCACAGGTTGGATCGACGGCAGATAAGACTAGGCATCACCCTACGTCTCTGCCAAGCCAAGCAACAGAGCAAACTAGGAATCACCCCACTTGTCATACCGCTAAGACTTGGTTTACATGTTCACGGGTTGAATCGACGGCAGATAAGACTAGGCATCACCTACGTCTCTCACCCCAAGCCAAGCAACAGAGCAACCGGGAATCACCCCACTTGTCATACCGCTAAGACTTGGTTTACATGTTCGCGGGTTGGATCGACGAGATAAGACTAGGCATCACCCTATGTCTCGCCAAGCAATAGAGCAAACTGGGAATCACCCCACTTGTCATGCTGCTAAGACTTGGTTTACATGTTCACGGGTTGGATCGACGGAAGATAAGACTAGGCATCACCCTACGTCTCTGCCAAGCAATAGAGCAAACTGGGAATCACCCCACTTGTCATACTGCTAAAACTTGGTTTACATGTTCAGGGGTTGAATCGACGGCAGATAAGACTAGGTATCACCCTACGTCTCTGCCAAGCAATAGAGCAAACTGGGAATCACCCCACTTGGTTCACATGTTCACGGGTTGGATCGACGGCAGATAAGACTAGGCATCACCCTACGTCTCTGCCAAGCAATAGAGCAAACTGGGAATCACCCCACTTGCCATAGTGCTAAGACTTGGTTTACATGTTCACGGGTTGGATCGACGGCAGATAAGACTAGGCATCACCCTACGTCTCTGCCAAGCAATAGAGCAAACTGGGAATCACCCCACTTGGTTCACATGTTCACGGGTTGGATCGACGGCAGATAAGACTAGGCATCACCCTACGTCTCTGCCTAGCAATAAAGCAAACTGGGAATCACCCCACTTGTCATACCGCTAAGACTTGGTTTACATGTTCACGGGTTGAATTGACCCTACGCAGATAAGACTAGGTATCACCCCACGTCTCTCTTGGTTTAATATAGAGCAACTGGGAATCACCCCACTTGGTTCACATGTTCACGGGTTGGATCGACGGCAGATAAGACTAGGCATCACCCTATGTCTCTGCCAAGCAATAGAGCAAACTGGGAATCACCCCACTTGCCATAGTGCTAAGACTTGGTTTACATGTTCACGGGTTGGATCGACGGGATAAGACTAGGCATCACCCTACGTCTCCGCCTAGCAACCGGGAATCACCCCACTTGTCATAGTGTTAAGACTTGTTTTACATGTTCACGGGTTGAATCGACGACAGATAAGACTAGGTATCACCCTACGTCTCTGCCAAGCAATAGAGCAAACTGGGAATCACCCCACCTGTCATACTCCTAAAACTTGGTTTACATGTTCACGGGTTGGATCGACGGCAGATAAGACTAGGCATCACCATACGTCTCTGCCAAGCAATAGAGCAAACTGGGAATCACCACACTTGTCATACTTTGCTAAGACTTGGTTTACATGTTCACGGGTTGGATCGACGGGCCGATAAGACTAGGCATCACCATACGTCTCGCCTAGCAACCGGGAATCGCCCCACTTGTCATACTGCTAAGACTTGGTTTACATGTTCACAGGTTGGATCGACGGCAGACAAGACTAGGCATCACCCTACGTCTCTGCCTAGCAATAGAGCAAATTGGGAAGCACCGCACTTGTCATACTGCTAAGACTTGGTTTACATGTTCACAGGTTGGATCGACGGCAGATAAGACTAGGCATCACCCTACGTCTCTGCCAAGCCAAGCAACAGAGCAAACTAGGAATCACCCCACTTGTCATACCGCTAAGACTTGGTTTACATGTTCACGGGTTGAATCGACAAAGGCAGATAAGACTAGGCATCACCCTACGTCTCGCCAAGCCAATACAGAGCAAACTGGGAATCACCCCACTTGTCATACCGCTAAGACTTGGTTTACATGTTCATGGGTTGGATCGACGGCAGATAAGACTAGGCATCACCCTACGTCTCTGCCAAGCAATAGAGCAAACTGGGAATCACCCCACTTGTCATACCGCTAAGACTTGGTTTACATGTTCACGGGTTGGATCGACGCAGATAAGACTAGGCATCACCCTACGTCTCGCCAAGCAATAGAGCAAACCGGGAATCACCCCACTTGTCATACTTTGCTAAGACTTGGTTTACATGTTCACGGGTTGGATCGACGGAAGATAAGACTAGGCATCACCCTACGTCTCTGCCAAGCAATAGAGCAAACTGGGAATCACCCCACTTGTCATACCGCTAAGACTTGGTTTACATGTTCACGGGTTGGATCGACGGAAGATAAGACTAGGCATCACCCTACGTCTTTGCCAAGCAATAGAGCAAACTGGGAATCACCCCACTTGTCATACTGCTAAGACTTGGTTTACATGTTCACGGGTTGAATCAACGGCGGATAAGACTAGATATCACCCTACGTCTCTGCCAAGCAATAGAGAAAACTGGGAATACCCCACTTGGTTCACATGTTCACGGGTTGGATCGACGGCAGATAAGACTAGGCATCACCCTACGTCTCTGCCTAGCAATAGAGCAAACTGGGAATCACCCCACTTGTCATACTGCTAAGACTTGGTTTACATGTTCACGGGTTGAATCGACGGCAGATAAGACTAGGTATCACCCTACGTCTCTGCCAAGCAATAGAGCAAACTGGGAATCACCCCACTTGGTTCACATGTTCACGGGTTGGATCGACGGCAGATAAGACTAGGCATCACCCTATGTCTCTCGCTAAGCAATAGAGCAAATCGGGAATCACCCGACTTGCCATAGTGCTAAGACTTAGTTTACATGTTCACGGGTTGGATCGACGGCAGATAAGACTAGGCATCACCCTACGTCTCTCGCCTAGCAACCGGGAATCACCCCACTTGTCATAGTGTTAAGACTTATTTTACATGTTCACGGGTTGAATCGAAGACGAGATAAGACTAGGTATCACCCTACGTCTCCCACGCTAAGCAATAGAGCAACCGGGAATCACCCCACCTGTCATACTGCTAAGACTTGGTTTACATGTTCACGGGTTGGATCGACGGCAGATAAGACTAGGCATCACCATACGTCTCTGCCAAGCAATAGAGCAAACTGGGAATCACCACACTTGTCATACTGCTAAGACTTGGTTTACATGTTCACGGGTTGGATCGACGCAGATAAGACTAGGCATCACCATACGTCTCGCCTAGCAACCGGGAATCACCCCACTTGTCATACCGCTAAGACTTGGTTTACATGTTCACGGGTTGGATCGACGGGCAGACAAGACTAGGCATCACCCTACGTCTCCGCCAAGCAATAGAGCAAACTGGGAAGCACCGCACTTGTCATACCGCTAAGACTTGGTTTACATGTTCACGGGTTGGATCGACGGCAGATAAGACTAGGCATCACCCTACGTCTCTGCCAAGCCAAGCAACAGAGCAAACTAGGAATCACCCCACTTGTCATACCGCTAAGACTTGGTTTACATGTTCACGGGTTGAATCGACGGCAGATAAGACTAGGCATCACCCTACGTCTCTGCCAAGCCAAGCAACAGAGCAAACTGGGAATCACCCCACTTGTCATACCGCTAAGACTTGGTTTACATGTTCGCGGGTTGGATCGACGGCAGATAAGACTAGGCATCACCCTACGTCCCTGCCAAGCCAAGCAACAGAGCAAACTGGGAATCACCCCACTTGTCATACCGCTAAGACTTGGTTTACATGTTCACGGGTTGAATCGACAGCAGATAAGACTAGGCATCACCCTACGTCTCTGCCAAGCCAAGCAACAGAGCAACCGGGAATCACCCCACTTGTCATACCGCTAAGACTTGGTTTACATGTTCGCGGGTTGGATCGACGGCAGATAAGACTAGGCATCACCCTACGTCTCTCGCCAAGCAATAGAGCAACCGGGAATCACCCCACTTGTCATACCGCTAAGACTTGGTTTACATGTTCACGGGTTGGATCGATGGCGAGATAAGACTAGGCATCACCCTACGTCTCTTCGCCAAGCAATAGAGCAACCGGAATCACCCCACTTGTCATACTGCTAAGACTTGGTTTACATGTTCACGGGTTGGATCGACGGAAGATAAGACTAGGCATCACCCTACGTCTCTCGCCAAGCAATAGAGCAACCGGGAATCACCCCACTTGTCATACCGCTAAGACTTGGTTTACATGTTCACGGGTTGGATCGACGGAGATAAGACTAGGCATCACCCTCGTCTCTGCCAAGCAATAGAGCAAAACCGGGAATCACCCCACTTGTCATACTGCTAAGACTTGGTTTACATGTTCACGGGTTGAATCAACGGCGGATAAGACTAGATATCACCCTACGTCTCTGCCAAGCAATAGAGAAAACTGGGAATACCCCACTTGGTTCACATGTTCACGGGTTGGATCGACGGCAGATAAGACTAGGCATCACCCTACGTCTCTGCCTAGCAATAGAGCAACCTGGGAATCACCCCACTTGTCATACTGCTAAGACTTGGTTTACATGTTCACGGGTTGAATCGACGGCAGATAAGACTAGGTATCACCCTATGTCTCTGCCAAGCAATAGAGCAAACTGGGAATCACCCCACTTGGTTCACATGTTCACGGGTTGGATCGACGGCAGATAAGACTAGGCATCACCCTATGTCTCTGCCAAGCAATAGAGCAAACTGGGAATCACCCGACTTGCCATAGTGCTAAGACTTAGTTTACATGTTCACGGGTTGGATCGACGGCAGATAAGACTAGGCATCACCCTACGTCTCTGCCCTAGCAACAAACGGGAATCACCCCACTTGTCATAGTGTTAAGACTTATTTTACATGTTCACGGGTTGAATCGAAGACAGATAAGACTAGGCATCACCCTACGTCTCTGCCAAGCAATAGAGCAACCGGGAATCACCCCACTGTCATACTTTGCTAAGACTTGGTTTACATGTTCACGGGTTGGATCGACGGAGATAAGACTAGGCATCACCCTACGTCTCTCGCCAAGCAATAGAGCAAACCGGGAATTACCCCACTAGTGATACTTTGCTAAGACTTGGTTTACATGTTCACGGGTTGGATCGACGAGATAAGACTAGGCATCACCCTACGTATCTGCAAGCAATAGAGCAACCGGGAATCACCCCACTTGTCATACCGCTAAGACTTGGTTTACATGTTCACGGGTTGAATCAACGGCGAGATAAGACTAGATATCACCCTACGTCTCTCCAAGCAATAGAGCAAACAGGGAATCACCCCACTTGTCATACTGCTAAGACTTGGTTTACATGTTCACGGGTTGAATCGACGGCAGATAAGACTAGGTATCACCCTACGTCTCTGCCAAGCAATAGAGCAAACTGGGAATCACCCCACTTGGTTCACATGTTCACGGGTTGGATCGACGGCAGATAAGACTAGGCATCACCCTATGTCTCTGCCAAGCAATAGAGCAAACTGGGAATCACCCGACTTGCCATAGTGCTAAGACTTAGTTTACATGTTCACGGGTTGGATCGACGGCAGATAAGACTAGGCATCACCCTACGCCTCTCAAATGCCTAGCAACCGGGAATCACCCCACTTGTCATAGTGTTAAGACTTATTTTACATGTTCACGGGTTGAATCGAAGACAGATAAGACTAGGTATCACCCTACGTCTCTGCCAAGCAATAGAGCAAACTGGGAATCACCCCACTTGTCATACTGCTAAGACTTGGTTTACATGTTCACGGGTTGGATCGACGGCAGATAAGACTAGGCATCACCATACGTCTCTGCCAAGCAATAGAGCAAACTGGGAATCACCACACTTGTCATACTGCTAAGACTTGGTTTACATGTTCACGGGTTGGATCGACGGCAGATAAGACTAGGCATCACCATACGTCTCTGCCTAGCAAACTGGGAATCGCCCCACTTGTCATACTGCTAAGACTTGGTTTACATGTTCACAGGTTGGATCGACGGCAGACAAGACTAGGCATCACCCTACGTCTCTGCCTAGCAATAGAGCAAACTGGGAAGCACCGCACTTGTCATACTGCTAAGACTTGGTTTACATGTTCACAAAGTTGGATCGACGGCAGATAAGACTAGGCATCACCCTACGTCTCGCCCGAGCCAAGCAACAGAGCAAACTAGGAATCACCCCACTTGTCATACCGCTAAGACTTGGTTTACATGTTCACGGGTTGAATCGACGGCATATAAGACTAGGCATCACCCTACGTCTCTCGCTGCCAAGCAAGAGCAAACCGGAATCACCCCACTTGTCATACCGCTAAGACTTGGTTTACATATTCGCGGGTTGGATCGACGGCAGATAAGACAAGGCATCACCCTACGTCTCTGCCAAGCAATAGAGCAAACTGGGAATCACCCCACTTGTCATACCGTTAAGACTTGTTTTACATGTTCACGGGTTGAATCGACGACAGATAAGACTAGGTATCACCCTACGTCTCTGCCAAGCAATAGAGCAAACTGGGAATCACCACACTTGTCATACTGCTAAGACTTGGTTTACATGTTCACGGGTTGGATCGACGGCAGATAAGACTAGGCATCACCCTACGTCTCTTCCTAGCAAACTGGGAATCGCCCCACTTGTCATATTACTAAGACTTGGTTTACATGTTCACGG
This sequence comes from Papaver armeniacum, assembly GCA_023531295.1. Taxonomy (NCBI): domain Eukaryota; kingdom Viridiplantae; phylum Streptophyta; class Magnoliopsida; order Ranunculales; family Papaveraceae; genus Papaver; species Papaver armeniacum. The sequence goes on along the minus strand of JAJJWW010002714.1, from coordinate 133,000 downwards.
GTTGGATCGACGGCAGACAAGACTAGGCATCACCCTACGTCTCTGCCTAGCAATAGAGCAAACTGGGAAGCACCCCACTTGTCATACTGCTAAGACTTGGTTTACATGTTCACGAGGTTGGATCGATGCGGCAGATAAGACTAGGCATCACCCTACGCCTCTCGCCAAGCCAACAGAAAAACTAGGAATCACCCCACTTGTCATACCGCTAAGACTTGGTTTACATGTTCACGGGTTGAATCGACGGCAGATAAGACTAGGCATCACCCTACGTCTCTCCGCAATAGAGCCAAGCAACATGTTTGCACCTATGCAAGCCGGGAATCACCCCACTTGTCATACCGCTAAGACTTGGTTTACATGTTCACGGGTTGGATCGACGGCAGATAAGACTAGGCAACACCCTACGTCTCTGCCAAGCAATAGAGCAAACTGGAATCACCCCACTTGTCATACTTCTAAGACTTGGTTTACATGTTCACGGGTAGGATCGACGGTTGATAAGACTAGGCATCACCCTACGTCTCTGCCAAGCAATAGAGCAAACTGGGAATCACCCCACTAGTGATACTGCTAAGACTTGGTTTACATGTTCACGGGTTGGATCGACGGCAGATAAGACTAGGCATCACCCTACGTATCTCCGCGAGCAATAGAGCAACCGGGAATCACCCCACTTGTCATACTGCTAAGACTTGGTTTACATGTTCACGGGTTGAATCAACGGCAGATAAGACTAGATATCACCCTACGTCTCTGCCAAGCAATAGAGCAAACTAGGAATCACCCCACTTGGTTCACATGTTCACGGGTTGGATCGACGGCAGATAAGACTAGGCATCACCATACGTCTCGCGCTTTGCAATAGAGCAACCGGGAATCACCCCACTTGTTATACTTGCTAAGACTTGGTTTACATGTTCACGGGTTGAATTGACGGCAGATAAGACTAGGTATCACCCTACGTCTCCGCTAAGCAATAAAGCAACCGGGAATCACCCCACTTGGTTCACATGTTCACGGGTTGGATCGACGGGCAGATAAGACTAGGCATCACCCGATGTCTCTCGCTAAGCAATAGAGCAAATCGGGAATCACCCCACTTGCCATAGTGCTAAGACTTGGTTTACATGTTCACGGGTTGGATCGACGGCAGATAAGACTAGGCATCACCCTACGTCTGCTCAATAGAGCAACCGGGAATCACCCCACTTGTCATAGTGTTAAGACTTGTTTTACATGTTCACGGGTTGGATCGACGGCAGATAAGACTAGGCATCACCCTACGTCCCTGCCAAGCAAAAGAGCAAACTGGGAATCACCCCACTTGTCATACCGCTAAGACTTGGTTTACATGTTCACGGGTTGAATCGACGGCAGATAAGACTAGGCATCACCCTACGTCCCTGCCAAGCTAAGCAACAGGAGCAAACTAGGAATCACCCCACTTGTCATACCGCTAAGACTTGGTTTACAAGTTCACGGGTTGAATCGACGGCAGATAAGACTAGGCATCACCCTACGTCTCTGCCAAGCCAAGCAACAGAGCAACCGAGAATCACCCCACTTGTCATACCGCTAAGACTTGGTTTACATGTTCGCGGGTTGGATCGACGGGCAGATAAGACTAGGCATCACCCTACGTCTCTGCCAAGCAATAGAGCAAACTGGGAATCACCCCACTTGTCATACCGTTAAGACTTGGTTTACATGTTCACGGGTTGGATCGACGGCAGATAAGACTAGGCATCACCCTACGTCTCTGCCAAGCAATAGAGAAAACTGGGAATCACCCCACTTGTCATACTGCTAAGACTTGGTTTACATGTTCACGGGTTGGATCGACGGCAGATAAGACTAGGCATCACCCTACGTCTCTACCAAGCAATAGAGCAAACTGGGAATCATCCCACTTGTCATCTTCGCTAAGACTTGGTTTACATGTTCACGGGGTTGGATCGACGGCAGATAAGACTAGGTATCACCCTACGTCTCTCGCCAAGCAATAGAGCAAACTGGGAATCACCCGACTTGCCATAGTGCTAAGACTTAGTTTACATGTTCACGGGTTGGATCGACGGCAGATAAGACTAGGCATCACCCTACGTCTCTGCCTAGCAAACTGGGAATCACCCCACTTGTCATAGTGTTAAGACTTGTTTTACATGTTCACGGGTTGAATCGACGGCAGATAAGACTAGGTATCACCCTACGTCTCTACGCCAGCAATAGAGCAACCGGAAATCACCCCACTTGTCATACTGCTAAGACTTGGTTTACATGTTCACGGGTTGGATCGACGGCAGATAAGATTAGGCATCACCATACGTCTCTGCCAAGCAATAGAGCAAACTGGGAATCACCACACTTGTCATACTGCTAAGACTTGGTTTACATGTTCACGGGTGGGATCGACGGCAGATAAGACTAGGCATCACCATACGTCTCTGCCTAGCAAACTGGGAATCGCCCCACTTGTCATACTGCTAAGACTTGGTTTACATGTTCACGGGTTGGATCGACGGCAGACAAGACTAGGCATCACCCTACATCTCTGCCTAGCAATAGAGCAAACTGGGAAGCACCGCACTTGTCATACTGCTAAGACTTGGTTTACATGTTCACAAAGTTGGATCGACGGGCGGATAAGACTAGGCATCACCCTACGTCTCTGCCAAGCCAAGCAACAGAGCAAACTAGAATCACCCCACTTGTCATACCGCTAAGACTTGGTTTACATGTTCACGGGTTGAATCGACGGCAGATAAGACTAGGCATCACCCTACGTCTCTCGCTAAGCCAATAACAGAGCAACCGGGAATCACCCCACTTGTCATACCGCTAAGACTTGGTTTACATATTCGCGGGTTGGATCGACGGCAGATAAGACTAGGAATCACCCTACGTCTCTGCCAATTAATAGAGCAAACCGGGAATCACCCCACTTGTCATACCGCTAAGACTTGTTTTACATGTTCACGGGTTGAATCGACGACAGATAAGACTAGGTATCACCCTACGTCTCTGCCAAGCAATGGAGCAAACTGGGAATCACCACACTTGTCATACTGCTAAGACTTGGTTTACATGTTCACGGGTTGGATCGACGGCAGATAAGACTAGGCATCACCCTACGTCTCTTCCTAGCAAACTGGGAATCGCCCCACTTGTCATATTACTAAGACTTGGTTTACATGTTCACGGGTTGGATCGACGGCAGATAAGACTAGGCATCACCCTACGTCTCTGCCTAGCAATAGAGCAACCGGGAATCACCGCACTTGTCATACCGCTAAGACTTGGTTTACATGTTCACGGAGTTGGATCGACGGGCAGATAAGACTAGGCGTCACCCTACGTCTCTGCCAAGCCAAGCAACATGAGCAAACTTGGAATCACCCCACTTGTCATACCGCTAAGACTTGGTTTACATGTTCACGGGTTGAATCGACGGCAGATAAGACTAGGCATCACCCTACGTCTCTGCGCTGCCAAGCAACAGAGCAACCGGGAATCACCCCACTTGTCATACCGCTAAGACTTGGTTTACATGTTCACGGGTTGGATCGACGGAGATAAGACTAGGCATCACCCTACGTCTCTGCTTAGCAAACTGGGAATCACCCCACTTGTCATACTTCTAAGACTTGGTTTACATGTTCACGGGTTGGATCGACGGCAGATAAGACTAGGCATCACCCTACGTCTCTGCCAAGCAATAGAGCAAACTGGGAATCACCCCACTAGTGATACTGCTAAGACTTGGTTTACATGTTCACAGGTTGGATCGACGGCAGATAAGACTAGGCATCACCCTACGTCTTTGCCAAGCAATAGAGCAAACTGGGAATCACCCCACTTGTCATACCGCTAAGACTTGGTTTACATGTTCACGGGTTGAATCAACGGCAGATAAGACTAGATATCACCCTACGTCTCTGCTAGCAATAGAGCAAACTGAATAACCCCACTTGGTTCACATGTTCACGGGTTGGATCGACGGCAGATAAGACTAGGCATCACCCTACGTCTCTGCCTAGCAATAGAGCAAACTGGGAATCACCCCACTTGTTATCTTTGCTAAGACTTGGTTTACATGTTCATGGGTTGAATTGACGGGCAGATAAGACTAGGTATCACCCTACGTCTCGCCAAGCAATAGAGCAAACTGAATCACCCCACTTGGTTCACATGTTCACGGGTTGGATCGATTACAGATAAGACTAGGCATCACCCGATGTCTCGCTAAGCAATAGAGCAACCGGGAATCACCCCACTTGCCATAGTGCTAAGACTTGGTTTACATGTTCACGGGTTGGATCGACGGCAGATAAGACTAGGCATCACCCTACGTCTCTGCCAGCAACCGGGAATCACCCCACTTGTCATAGTGTTAAGACTTGTTTTACATGTTCACGGGTTGGATCGACGGATAAGACTAGGCATCACCCTACGTCTCTGCCAAGCAAAAGAGCAAACTGGGAATCACCCCACTTGTCATACCGCTAAGACTTGGTTTACATGTTCACGGGTTGAATCGACGGCAGATAAGACTAGGCATCACCCTACGTCTCTGCCAAGCCAAGCAACAGAGCAAACTGAGAATCACCCCACTTGTCAAACCGCTAAGACTTGGTTTACATGTTCACGGGTTGGATCGACGGCCAGATAAGACTAGGCATCACCCTACGTCTCGCCAAGCAATAGAGCAAACTGGGAATCACCCCACTTGTCATACCGTTAAGACTTGGTTTACATGTTCACGGGTTGAATCGAAGACAGATAAGACTAGGTATCACCCTACGTCTCTGCCAAGCAATAGAGCAACCGGGAATCACCCCACCTGTCATACTTTTGCTAAGACTTGGTTTACATGTTCACGGGTTGGATCGACGGCAGATAAGACTAGGCATCACCATACGTCTCTGCCAAGCAATAGAGCAAACTGGGAATCACCACACCTGTCATATTGCTAAGACTTGGTTTACATGTTCACGGGTGGGATCGACGGCGATAAGACTAGGCATCACCATACGTCTCTCGCCTAGCAAACGGGAATCGCCCCACTTGTCATACTTTTGCTAAGACTTGGTTTACATGTTCACGGGTTGGATCGACGGCAGACAAGACTAGGCATCACCCTACATCTCCCAAGCCAGCAATAGAGCAAACCGGGAAGCACCGCACTTGTCATACCGCTAAGACTTGGTTTACATGTTCACAGAGTTGGATCGACGGCAGATAAGACTAGGCATCACCCTACGTCTCTGCCAAGCCAAGCAACAGAGCAAACTGGGAATCACCCCACTTGTCATACCGCTAAGACTTGGTTTACATGTTCACGGGTTGAATCGACGTGCAGATAAGACTAGGCATCACCCTACGTCTCTCCAAGCCAAGCAACAGAGCAACCGGGAATCACCCCACTTGTCATACCGCTAAGACTTGCTTTACATGTTCACGGGTTGGATCGACGGCAGATAAGACTAGGCATCACCCTACGTCTCTGCCAAGCAATAGAGCAAACTGGGAATCACCCCACTTGTCATACTTCCAAGACTTGGTTTACATGTTAACAGTTGGATCGATCGGCAGATAAGACTAGGCATCACCCTACGTCTCTGCCAAGCAATAGAGCAAACTGGGAATCACCCCACTAGTGATACTGCTAAGACTTGGTTTACATGTTCACAGGTTGGATCGACGGCAGATAAGACTAGGCATCACCCTACGTATCTGCCAAGCAATAGAGCAAACTGGGAATCACCCCACTTGTCATACTTTGCTAAGACTTGGTTTACATGTTCACGGGTTGAATCAACGGCGGATAAGACTAGATATCACCCTACGTCTCTCGCTAAGCAATAGAGCAAACTCGGGAATAACCCCACTTGGTTCACATGTTCACGGGTTGGATCGACGCCTAAGACTAGGCATCACCATACGTCTCCGCCAGCAATAGAGCAACCGGGAATCACCCCACTTGTTATACTGCTAAGACTTGGTTTACATGTTCATGGGTTGAATTGACGGCAGATAAGACTAGGTATCACCCTACGTCTCTGCCAAGCAATAGAGCAAACTGGGAATCACCCCACTTGGTTCACATGTTCACGGGTTGGATCGACGGCAGATAAGACTAGGCATCACCCGATGTCTCTGCCAAGCAATATAGCAAACTGGGAATCACCCCACTTGCCATAGTGCTAAGACTTGGTTTACATGTTCACGGGTTGGATCGACGGCAGATAAGACTAGGCATCACCCTACGTCTCTGGCAATAGAGCAACCGGGAATCACCCCACTTGTCATAGTGTTAAGACTTGTTTTACATGTTCACGGGTTGGATCGACGGCAGATAAGACTAGGCATCACCCTACGTCTCTGCCAAGCAAAAGAGCAAACTGGGAATCACCCCACTTGTCATACCGCTAAGACATGGTTTACATGTTCACGGGTTGAATCGGGCGGATAAGACTAGGCATCACCCTACGTCTCGCCAAGCCAAGCAACAGAGCAAACTGAGAATCACCCCACTTGTCAAACCGCTAAGACTTGGTTTACATGTTCGCGGGTTGGATCGACGGCAGATAAGACTAGGCATCACCCTACGTCTCTGCCAAGCAATAGAGCAAACTGGGAATCACCCCACTTGTCATACCGTTAAGACTTGGTTTACATGTTCACGGGTTGAATCGAAGACAGATAAGACTAGGTATCACCCTACGTCTCTGCCAAGCAATAGAGCAAACTGGGAATCACCCCACCTGTCATACTGCTAAGACTTGGTTTACATGTTCACGGGTTGGATCGACGGCAGATAAGACTAGGCATCACCATACGTCTCTGCCAAGCAATAGAGCAAACTGGGAATCACCACACTTGTCATACTGCTAAGACTTGGTTTACATGTTCACGGGTGGGATCGACGGCAGATAAGACTAGGCATCACCATACGTCTCTGCCTAGCAAACTGGGAATCGCCCCACTTGTCATACCGCTAAGACTTGGTTTACATGTTCACGGGTTGGATCGATTTAGACAAGACTAGGCATCACCCTACATCTCTGCCTAGCAATAGAGCAAACGGGAATCACCCCACTTGTCATACTTGCTAAGACTTGGTTTACATGTTCACAAAGTTGGATCGACGGCAGATAAGACTAGGCATCACCCTACGTCTCCGCCAAGCCAAGCAACAAGCAAACTAGGAATCACCCCACTTGTCATACCGCTAAGACTTGGTTTACATGTTCACGGGTTGAATCGACGGCAGATAAGACTAGGCATCACCCTACGTCTCTGCCAAGCCAAGCAACAGAGCAAACTGGGAATCACCCCACTTGTCATACCGCTAAGACTTGGTTTACATATTCACGGGTTGGATCGACGGCAGATAAGACTAGGAATCACCCTACGTCTCTGCCAAGCAATAGAGCAAACCGGGAATCACCCCACTTGTCATACCGCTAAGACTTGTTTTACATGTTCACGGGTTGAATCGACGACAGATAAGACTAGGTATCACCCTACGTCTCTGCCAAGCAATAGAGCAAACTGGGAATCACCACACTTGTCATACTGCTAAGACTTGGTTTACATGTTCACGGGTTGGATCGACGGCAGATAAGACTAGGCATCACCCTACGTCTCTGCCAAGCAATAGAGCAAACTGGGAATCACCCCACTAGTCATACTTGCTAAGACTTGGTTTACATGTTCACGGGTTGGATCGACTGGGCAGATAAGACTAGGCATCACCTACGTCTCTGCCAAGCAATAGAGCAAACTGGGAATCACCCCACTTGTCATACTGCTAAGACTTGGTTTACATGTTCACGGGTTGAATCAACGGCAGATAAGACTAGATATCACCCTACGTCTCTGCCAAGCAATAGAGCAAACTGGGAATCAACCCAGTTGGTTCACATGTTCACGGGTTGGATCGACGGCAGATAAGACTAGGCATCACCCTACGTCTCTGCCTCTTGTCATACTGCTAAGACTTGGTTTACATGTTCATGGGTTGAATTGACGGCGAGATAAGACTAGGTATCACCTACGTCTCGCCAAGCAATAGAGCAACCGGGAATCACCCCACTTGGTTCACATGTTCACGGGTTGGATCGACGGCAGATAAGACTAGGCATCACCCGATGTCTCTGCCAAGCAATATAGCAAACTGGGAATCACCCCACTTGCCATAGTGCTAAGACTTGGTTTACATGTTCACGGGTTGGATCGACGGCAGATAAGACTAGGCATCACCCTACGTCTCTGCCTAGCAAACTGGGAATCACCCCACTTGTCATAGTGTTAAGACTTGTTTTACATGTTCACGGGTTGGATCGACGGCAGATAAGACTAGGCATCACCCTACGTCTCTGCCAAGCAAAAGAGCAAACTGGGAATCACCCCACTTGTCATACCGCTAAGACTTGGTTTACATGTTCACGGGTTGAATCGACGGCAGATAAGACTAGGCATCACCCTACGTCTCTGCCAAGCCAAGCAACAGAGCAAACTGAGAATCACCCCACTTGTCAAACCGCTAAGACTTGGTTTACATGTTCGCGGGTTGGATCGACGGCAGATAAGACTAGGCATCACCCTACGTCTCGCCCAAGCAATAGAGCAAGCCGGGAATCACCCCACTTGTCATACTGCGTTAAGACTTGGTTTACATGTTCACGGGTTGAATCGAAGACAGATAAGACTAGGTATCACCCTACGTCTCGCCAAGCAATAGAGCAACCGGGAATCACCCCACTTGTCATACCGCTAAGACTTGGTTTACATGTTCACGGGTTGGATCGACGGCAGATAAGACTAGGCATCACCATACGTCTCTGCCAAGCAATAGAGCAAACGGGAATCACCACACTTGTCATACTGCTAAGACTTGGTTTACATGTTCACGGGTTGGATCGACGGATAAGACTAGGCATCACCATACGTCTCTGCTTGCAATAGAGCAAAGCGGGAATCACCCCACTTGTCATCCTGCTAAGACTTGGTTTACATGTTCACGGGTTGGATCGACGGCAGACAAGACTAGGCATCACCCTACATCTCTGCCTAGCAATAGAGCAAACTGGGAATCACCGCACTTGTCATACTGCTAAGACTTGGTTTACATGTTCACGGGTTGGATCGACGGCAGATAAGACTAGGCATCACCCTACGTCTCTGCCAAGCAATAACAGAGCAAACTAGGAATCACCCCACTTGTCATACCGCTAAGACTTGGTTTACATGTTCACGGGTTGGATCGGGATGAGATAAGACTAGGCATCACCCTACGTCTCTGCCAAGCCAATAACAGAGCAAACGGGAATCACCCCACTTGTCATACTTTGCTAAGACTTGGTTTACATATTCGCGGGTTGCATCGACGGCAGATAAGACTAGGAATCACCCTACGTCTCTGCCAATTAATAGAGCAAACCGGAATCACCCCACTTGTCATACCGCTAAGACTTGTTTTACATGTTCACGGGTTGAATCGACGGCAGATAAGACTAGGTATCACCCTACGTCTCGCCAAGCAATAGAGCAAAACCGGGAATCGCCCCACTTGTCATACTTCTAAGACTTGGTTTACATGTTCACGGGTTGGATCGACGGCAGATAAGACTAGGCATCACCCTACGTCTCTACCTAGCAAACTGGGAATCGCCCCACTTGTCATACTTCTAAGACTTGGTTTACATGTTCACGGGTTGGATCGACGGCAGACAAGACTAGGCATCACCCTACGTCTCTGCCTAGCAATAGAGCAAACGGGGAATCACCCACTTGTCATCTTTGCTAAGACTTGGTTTACATGTTCACGGGTTGGATCGACGGCAGATAAGACTAGGCATCAACCTACGTCTCTGCCAAGCCAAGCAACAGAGCAAACTGGGAATCACCCCACTTGTCATACCGCTAAGACTTGGTTTACATGTTCACGGGTTGAATCGACGGCATCACCCTACGTCTCTGCCAAGCCAAGCAACAGAGCAAACTGGGAATCACCCCACTTGTCATACCGCTAAGACTTGGTTTACATGTTCACGGGTTGGATCGACGGCAGATAAGACTAGGCATCACCCTACGTCTCTGCCAAGCAATAGAGCAAACTGGGAATCACCCCACTTGTCATACTTCTAAGACTTGGTTTACATGTTCACGGGTTGGATCGACGGCAGATAAGACTAGGCATCACCCTACGTCTCTGCCAAGCAATAGAGCAAACTGGGAATCACCCCACTAGTCATACTGCTAAGACTTGGTTTACATGTTCACGGGTTGGATCGACGGAAGATAAGACTAGGCATCACCCTACGTATCTGCCAAGCAATAGAGCATACTGGGAATCACCCCACTTGTCATACTGCTAAGACTTGGTTTACATGTTCACGGGTTGAATCAACGGCAGATAAGACTAGATATCACCCTACGTCTCTGCCAAGCAATAGAGCAAACTGGGAATAACCCCACTTGGTTCACATGTTCACGGGTTGGATCGACGGCAGATAAGACTAGGCATCACCATACGTCTCTGCCTAGCAATAGAGCAAACTGGGAATCACCCCACTTGTCATACTGCTAAGACTTGGTTTACATGTTCACGGGTTGAATCGACGGCAGATAAGACTAGGTATCACCCTACGTCTCTGCCAAGCAATAGAGCAAACTGGGAATCACCCCACTTGGTTCACATGTTCACGGGTTGGATCGACGGCAGATAAGACTAGGCATCACCCGATGTCTCGCGCCAAGCAATATAGCAAACCGGAATCACCCCACTTGCCATAGTGCTAAGACTTGGTTTACATGTTCACGGGTTGGATCGACGGCAGATAAGACTAGGCATCACCCTACGTCTCTGCCTAGCAAACTGGGAATCACCCCACTTGTCATAGTGTTAAGACTTGTTTTACATGTTCACGGGTTGGATCGACGGCAGATAAGACTAGGCATCACCCTACGTCTCTCGCCTTGGCAAAAGAGCAAACCGGGAATCACCCCACTTGTCATACCGCTAAGACTTGGTTTACATGTTCACGGGTTGAATCGACGGCAGATAAGACTAGGCATCACCCTACGTCTCATGCAAGCCAAGCAACAGAGCAACCGAGAATCACCCCACTTGTCATACCGCTAAGACTTGGTTTACATGTTCACGGGTTGGATCGACATCAGATAAGACTAGGCATCACCCTACGTCTCGCTAAGCAATAGAGCAACCGGGAATCACCCCACTTGTCATACTGCTAAGACTTGGTTTACATGTTCACGGGTTGGATCGATTGACAGATAAGACTAGGCATCACCCTACGTCTCTCACCAAGCAATAGAGCAACCGGGAATCACCCCACTTGTCATACTCACTAAGACTTGGTTTACATGTTCACGGGTTAAATCGACGGCAGATAAGACTAGGTATCACCCTACGTCTCTGCCAAGCAATAGAGCAACCGGGAATCACCCCACTTGGTTCACATGTTCACGGGTTGGATCGACGGCAGATAAGACTAGGCATCACCCTATGTCTCCCAAGCAATAGAAAGCAAACCGGGAATCACCCCACTTGCCATAGTGCTAAGACTTGGTTTACATGTTCACGGGTTGGATCGACGGTGATAAGACTAGGCATCACCCTACGTCTCGCCAATAGCAACCGGGAATCACCCCACTTGTCATAGTGTTAAGACTTGGTTTACATGTTCACGGGTTGAATCGACGATGATAAGACTAGGTATCACCCTACGTCCTACTCGCCAAGCAATAGAGCAAAGCGGGAATCACCCCACTTGTCATACTGCTAAGACTTGGTTTACATGTTCACGGGTTGGATCGACGGCAGATAAGACTAGGCATCAACCTACCTCTCTGCCAAACAATAGAGCAAACTGGGAATCACCCCACTTGTCATACCGCTAAGACTTGGTTTACATGTTCACGGGTTGGATCGACGGCAGATAAGACTAGGCATCACCCTACGTCTCTGCCAAGCAAACTGGGAATCACCCCACTTGTCATAGTGTTAAGACTTGGTTTACATGTTCACGGGTTGAATCGACGGCAGATAAGACTAGGCATCACCCTACGTCTCTGCCAAGCAATAGAGCAAACTGGGAATCACCCCACTTGTCATACTGCTAAGACTTGGTTTACATGTTCACGGGTTGAATCGACGGCAGATAAGACTAGGCATCACCCTACGTCTCTCTGCAACAGAGCAACCGAGAATCACCCCACTTGTCATACCGCTAAGACTTGGTTTACATGTTCACGGGTTGGATCGACGGACGAGATAAGACTAGGCATCACCCTACGTCTCTGCCAAGCAATAGAGCAAACCGGGAATCACCCCACTTGTCATACCGCTAAGACTTGGTTTACATGTTCACGGGTTGGATCGACGGCAGATAAGACTAGGCATCACCCTACGTCTCGCCAAGCAATAGAGCAAACCGGGAATCACCCCACTTGTCATACTTGCTAAGACTTGGTTTACATGTTCACGGGTTGGATCGACGGCAGATAAGACTAGGCATCACCCTACGTCTCGCCAAGCAATAGAGCAACCGGGAATCACCCCACTTGTCATACCGCTAAGACTTGGTTTACATGTTCACGGGTTGAATCGACGGCGAGATAAGACTAGGTATCACCTAGTCTCTGCCAAGCAATAGAGCAAACTGGGAATCACCCCACTTGGTTCACATGTTCACGTGTTGGATCGACGGCATATAAGACTAGGCATCACCCTATGTCTCTCGCCAAGCAATAAAGCAACCGGGAATCACCCCACTTGTCATAGTGCTAAGACTTGGTTTACATGTTCACGGGTTGGATCGACGGATAAGACTAGGCATCACCCTACGTCTCGCCAATAGAGCAAACGGGAATCACCCCACTTGTCATAGTGTTAAGACTTGTTTTACATGTTCACGGGTTGAATCGACGATGATAAGACTAGGTATCACCTACGTCTCTCGCTAAGCAATAGAGCAAACCGGGAATCACCCCACTTGTCATACTTCTAAGACTTGGTTTACATGTTCACGGGTTGGATCGACGGCAGATAAGACTAGGCATCAACCTACGCTCTCGCCAAACAATAGAGCAAACGGGAATCACCCCACTTGTCATACCGCTAAGACTTGGTTTACATGTTCACGGGTTGAATCGACGGCATAAGACTAGGTATCACCCTACGTCTCGCCAAGCAATAGAGCAAATCGGGAATCACCCCACTTGGTTCACATGTTCACGGGTTGGATCGACGGCAGATAAGACTAGGCATCACCCTACGTCTCTTGCCTCGCAATAGAGCAAATCGGGAATCACCCCACTTGTCATACTGCTAAGACTTGGTTTACATGTTCACGGGTTGAATCGACGGCAGATAAGACTAGGTATCACCCTACGTCTCTGCCAAGCAATAGAGCAAACTGGGAATCACCCCACTTGGTTCACATGTTCACGGGTTGGATCGACGGCAGATAAGACTAGGCATCACCCTATGTCTCGCTTGTCAACCGGGAATCACCCCACTTGCCATAGTGCTAAGACTTGGTTTACATGTTACGGGTTGGATCGACGGCAGATAAGACTAGGCATCACCCTACGTCTCTGCCTAGCAAACTGGGAATCACCCCACTTGTCATAGTGTTAAGACTTGTTTTACATGTTCACGGGTTGAATCGACGGCAGATAAGACTAGGTATCACCCTACGTCTCTGCCAAGCAATAGAGCAAACTGGGAATCACCCCACTTGTCATACTGCTAAGACTTGGTTTACATGTTCACGGGTTGGATCGACCCGGCAGATAAGACTAGGCATCACCCTACGTCTCGCTAAGCAATAGAGCAAACCGGGAATCACCCCACTTGTCATACTTGCTAAGACTTGGTTTACATGTTCACGGGTTGAATCAACGGCAGATAAGACTAGATATCACCCAACGTCTCTGCCAAGCAATAGAGCAAACTGGGAATCACCCCACTTGGTTCACATGTTCACGGGTTGGATCGACGGCAGATAAGACTAGGCATCACCCTACGTCTCTGCCTAGCAATAAAGCAAACTGGGAATCACCCCACTTGTCATACTGCTAAGACTTGGTTTACATGTTCACGGGTTGAATCGACGGCAGATAAGACTAGGTATCACCCTACGTCTCTGCCAAGCAATAGAGCAAACTGGGAACCACCCCACTTGGTTCACATGTTCACGGGTTGGATCGACGGCAGATAAGACTAGGCATCACCCTATGTATCTGCCAAGCAATAGAGCAAACAGGGAATCACCCCACTTGCCATAGTGCTAAGACTTGGTTTACATGTTCACGGGTTGGATCGACGGCAGATAAGACTAGGCATCACCCTACGTCTCTGCCTAGCAAACTGGGAATCACCCCACTTGTCATAGTGTTAAGACTTGGTTTACATGTTCACGGGTTGAATCGACGGGAGATAAGACTAGGTATCACCCTACGTCTCTGCCAAGCAATAGAGCAAACTGGGAATCACCCCACTTGTCATACTTGCTAAGACTTGGTTTACATGTTCACGGGTTGGATCGACGGAAGATAATAAGACTAGGCATCAACCTACCTCTCTCTCGCAAGCAATAGAGCAAACCGGGAATCACCCCACTTGTCATACTTTTGCTAAGACTTGGTTTACATGTTCACGGGTTGGATCGACGCGAGATAAGACTAGGCATCACCCTACGTCTCTGCCAAGCCAATAACGAGCAAACTAGGAATCACCCCACTTGTCATACCGCTAAAACTTGGTTTACATGTTCACGGGTTGAATCGACGCGGATAAGACTAGGCATCACCCTACATCTCTGCCAAGCCAATAGAGCAAACGGGAATCACCCCACTTGTCATACCGCTAAGACTTGGTTTACATGTTCACGGGTTGGATCGACGGGGCAGATAAGACTAGGCATCACCCTACGTATCTGCCAAGCAATAGAGCAAACTGGGAATCACCCCACTTGTCATACCGCTAAGACTTGGTTTACATGTTCACGGGTTGGATCGACGGCAGATAAGACTAGGCATCACCCTACGTCAAGCAAAAGAGCAAACTGGGAATCACCCCACTTGTCATACCGCTAAGACTTGGTTTACATGTTCACGGGTTGGATCGACGGCAGATAAGACTAGGCATCACCCTACGTCTCTGCCAAGCAAAAGAGCAAACTGGGAATCACCCCACTTATCATACCGCTAAGACTTGGTTTACATGTTCACGGGTTGAATCGACGGCAGATAAGACTAGGCATCACCCTACGTCTCTGCCAAGCCAATAAAGAGCAAACTAGGAATCTCCCCACTTGTCATACCGCTAAGACTTGGTTTACATGTTCACGGGTTGAATCGACGGCCCGAGATAAGACTAGGCATCACCCTACGTCTCTTGCCAAGCCAAGCAACAGAGCAAACGGGAATCACCCCACTTGTCATACCGCTAAGACTTGGTTTACATGTTCACAAAGTTGGATCGACGGCAGATAAGACTAGGCATCACCCTACCTCTCTGCCAAGCAATAGAGCAAACGGGAATCACCCCACTTGTCATACTGCTAAGACTTGGTTTACATGTTCACGGGTTGGATCGACGGCAGATAAGACTAGGCATCACCCTACGTCTCTGCCAAGCAAACTGGGAATCACCCCACTTGTCATAGTGTTAAGACTTGTTTTACATGTTCACGGGTTGAATCGACGACAGATAAGACTAGGTATCACCCTACGTCTCTGCCAAGCAATAGAGCAAACTGGGAATCACCCCACTTGTCATACTTGCTAAGACTTGGTTTACATGTTCACGGGTTGGATCGACGGCGAGATAAGACTAGGCATAAACCTACCTCTCTGCCAAGCAATAGAGCAAACTATCACCCCACTTGTCATACTGCTAAGACTTGGTTTACATGTTCACGGGTTGAATCGACGGCAGATAAGACTAGGTATCTACCTACGTCTCTGCCAAGCAATAGAGCAAACTGGGAATCACCCCACTTGGTTCACATGTTCACGGGTTGGATCGACGGCAGATAAGAGTAGGCATCACCCTACGTCTCTGCCTAGCAATAGAGCAAACTGGGAATCACCCCACTTGTCATACTGCTAAGACTTGGTTTACATGTTCACGGGTTGAATCGACGGCAGATAAGACTAGGTATCACCCTACGTCTCTGCCAAGCAATAGAGCAAACTAGGAATCACCCCACTTGGTTCACATGTTCACGGGTTGGATCGACAGCGAGATAAGACTAGGCATCACCCTACGTCTCTCGCCAAGCAATAGAGCAAACTGGGAATCACCCCACTTGTCATAGTGCTAAGACTTGGTTTACATGTTCACGGGTTGGATCGACGGCAGATAAGACTAGGCATCACCCTACGTCTCTGCCTAGCAATAGCAACCGAATCACCCCACGTGTCATAGTGTTAAGACTTGTTTTACATGTTCACGGGTAGAATCGACGGCGGATAAGACTAGGTATCACCCTACGTCTCGCCAAGCAATAGAGCAAACCGGGAATCACCCCACTTGTCATACTTGCTAAGACTTGGTTTACATGTTCACGGGTTGGATCGACGGCAGATAAGACTAGGCATCAACCTACCTCTCTGCCAAGCAATAGAGCAAACTGGGAATCACCCCACTTGTCATACTGCTAAGACTTGGTTTACATGTTCACGGGTTGAATCGACGGCAGATAAGACTAGGTATATACCTACGTCTCTGCCAAGCAATAGAGCAAACTGGGAATCACCCCACTTGGTTCACATGTTCACGGGTTGGATCGACGGCAGATAAGACTAGGCATCACCCTACGTCTCTGCCTAGCAATAGAGCAAACTGGGAATCACCCCACTTGTCATACTGCTAAGACTTGGTTTACATGTTCACGGGTTGAATCGACGATAGATAAGACTAGGTATCACCCTACGTCTCTCCTTAAGCAATAGAGCAAATCACCCACTTGAACCACCCCACTTGGTTCACATGTTCACGGGTTGGATCGACGGCAGATAAGACTAGGCATCACCCTATGTCTGTGCCAAGCAATAGAGGAAACTGGGAATCACCCCACTTGCCATAGTGCTAAGACTTGGTTTACATGTTCACGGGTTGGATCGACGGCAGATAAGATTAGGCATCACCCTACGTCTCTGCCTAGCAAACTGGGAATCACCCCACTTGTCATAGTGCTAAGACTTGGTTTACATCTTCACGGGTTGGATCGACGGGAGATAAGACTAGGCATCAACCTACGTCTCTGCCAAGCAATAGAGCAAACTGGGAATCACCCCACTTGTCATACTGCTAAGACTTGGTTTACATGTTCACGGGTTGGATCGACGGCAGATAAGACTAGGCATCACCCTACGTCTCTGCCAAGCCAAGCAACAGAGCAAACTAGGAATCACCCCACTTGTCATACCGCTAAAACTTGGTTTACATGTTCACGGGTTGAATCGACGGGAGATAAGACTAGGCATCACCCTACGTCTCTGCCAAGCCAAGCAACAGAGCAAACTGGGAATCACCCCACTTGTCATACCGCTAAGACTTGGTTTACATGTTCACGGGTTGGATCGACGGCAGATAAGACTAGGCATCACCCTACGTCTCTGCCAAGCAATAGAGCAAACTGGGAATCACCCCACTTGTCATACCGCTAAGACTTGGTTTACATGTTCACGGGTTGGATCGACGGCAGATAAGACTAGGCATCACCCTACGTCAAGCAAAAGAGCAAACGGGAATCACCCCACTTGTCATACCGCTAAGACTTGGTTTACATGTTCACGGGTTGGATCGACGGCGAGATAAGACTAGGCATCACCCTACGTCTCTTCCAAGCAAAAGAGCAAACGGGAATCACCCCACTTGTCATACCGCTAAGACTTGGTTTACATGTTCACGGGTTGAATCGACGACAGATAAGACTAGGCATCACCCTACGTCTCTGCCAAGCCAAGCAACAGAGCAAACTGGGAATCACCCCACTTGTCATACCGCTAAGACTTGGTTTACATGTTCACGGGTTGAATCGACGGCAGATAAGACTAGGCATCACCCTACGTCTCTGCCAAGCCAAGCAATGAGCAACCGGGAATCACCCCACTTGTCATAGTGTTAAGACTTGTTTTACATGTTCACGGGTTGAATCGACAACGAGATAAGACTAGGTATCACCCTACGCCTCTCGCAAGCAATAGAGCAAACTGGGAATCACCCCACTTGTCATACTTTGCTAAGACTTGGTTTACATGTTCACGGGTTGGATCGACGGAGATAAGACTAGGCATCAACCTACGTCTCGCCAAGCAATAGAGCAAACGGGAATCACCCCACTTGTCATACTTGCTAAGACTTGGTTTACATGTTCACGGGTTGAATCGACGCAGATAAGACTAGGTATCACCCTACGTCTCTCGCCAAGCAATAGAGTTCACCCAGAATCACCCCACTTGGTTCACATGTTCACGGGTTGGATCGACGGAAGATAAGACTAGGCATCACCCTACGTCTCTGCCAAGCAATAGAGCAACGGGAATCACCCCACTTGTCATACTTTCTAAAGACTTGGTTTACATGTTCACGGGTTGAATCGACGGCAGATAAGACTAGGTATCACCCTACGTCTCGCCAAGCAATAGAGCAAACCGGGAATCACCCCACTTGTCATCATCAAGACTTGGTTCACATGTTCACGGGTTGGATCGACGGCAGATAAGACTAGGCATCACCTTATGTCTCTCGCAAGCAATAGAGCAAACCGGGAATCACCCCACTTGCCATAGTGCTAAGACTTGGTTTACATGTTCACGGGTTGGATCGACGGCGAGATAAGACTAGGCATCACCCTACGTCTCTGCCAGCAACCGGGAATCACCCCACTTGTCATAGTGTTAAGACTTGTTTTACATGTTCACGGGTTGAATCGACGCGCAGATAAGACTAGGTATCACCCTACGTCTCTGCCAAGCAATAGAGCAACCGGGAATCACCCCACTTGTCATACTTGCTAAGACTTGGTTTACATGTTCACGGGTTGAATCGACGGCAGATAAGACTAGGTATATACCTACGTCTCGCCAAGCAATAGAGCAACCGGGAATCACCCCACTTGGTTCACATGTTCACGGGTTGGATCGACGAATCGACGATAAGACTAGGCATCACCCTATGTATCTCGCTAAGCAATAGAGCAAACAGGGAATCACCCCACTTGCCATAGTGCTAAGACTTGGTTTACATGTTCACGGGTTGGATCGACGGCAGATAAGACTAGGCATCACCCTACGTCTCTCCTAGCAAGAACAACCCAAACTAGAATCACCCCACTTGTCATAGTGTTAAGACTTGGTTTACATGTTCACGGGTTGAATCGACGGGAGATAAGACTAGGTATCACCCTACGTCTCTGCCAAGCAATAGAGCAAACTGGGGAATCACCCCACTTGTCATACTGCTAAGACTTGGTTTACATGTTCACGGGTTGGATCGACGGCGGATAAGACTAGGCATCACCCTACCTCTCTCGCCAAGCAATAGAGCAAACTGGGAATCACCCCACTTGTCATACTGCTAAGACTTGGTTTACATGTTCACGGGTTGGATCGACGGCAGATAAGACTAGGCATCACCCTACGTCTCTGCCAAGCCAAGCAACAGAGCAAACTAGGAATCACCCCACTTGTCATACCGCTAAAACTTGGTTTACATGTTCACGGGTTGAATCGACGGCAGATAAGACTAGGCATCACCCTACGTCTCTGCCAAGCCAAGCAACAGAGCAAACTGGGAATCACCCCACTTGTCATACCGCTAAGACTTGGTTTACATGTTCACGGGTTGGATCGACGGCAGATAAGACTAGGCATCAACCTACGTCTAAGCCAAGCAATAGAGCAACCGGGAATCACCCCACTTGTCATACCGCTAAGACTTGGTTTACATGTTCACGGGTTGGATCGACGGCAGATAAGACTAGGCATCACCCTACGTCAAGCAAAAGAGCAAACTGGGAATCACCCCACTTGTCATACCGCTAAGACTTGGTTTACATGTTCACGGGTTGGATCGACGCGGCAGATAAGACTAGGCATCACCCTACGTCTCTGCCAAGCAATAGAGCAAACTGGGAATCACCCCACTTGTCATACCGCTAAGACTTGGTTTACATGTTCACGGGTTGAATCGACGGCAGATAAGACTAGGCATCACCCTACGTCTCTGCCAAGCCAAGCAACAGAGCAAACTAGGAATCACCCCACTTGTCATACCGCTAAGACTTGGTTTACATGTTCACGGGTTGGATCGACGGCAGATAAGACTAGGCATCACCCTACGTCTCTGCCAAGCCAAGCAACAGAGCAAACCGGGAATCACCCCACTTGTCATACCGCTAAGACTTGGTTTACATGTTCACGGGTTGGATCGACGGCAGATAAGACTAGGCATCACCCTACGTCTCTGCCAAGCAATAGAGCAAACTGGGAATCACCCCACTTGTCATACCGCTAAGACTTGGTTTACATGTTCACGGGTTGGATCGACGGCAGATAAGACTAGGCATCACCCTACGTCTCTCGCCAAGCAAACAAACTGGGAATCACCCCACTTGTCATAGTGTTAAGACTTGTTTTACATGTTCACGGGTTGAATCGACGACAGATAAGACTAGGTATCACCCTACGTCTCTGCCAAGCAATAGAGCAACCGGGAATCACCCCACTTGTCATACTTGCTAAGACTTGGTTTACATGTTCACGGGTTGGATCGACGGGCAGATAAGACTAGGCATCAACCTACCTCTCTCTCGCCAAGCAATAGAGCAAACCGGGAATCACCCCACTTGTCATACTCAGCTAAGACTTGGTTTACATGTTCACGGGTTGAATCGACGGCAGATAAGACTAGGTATCTACCTACGTCTCTGCCAAGCAATAGAGCAAACTGGGAATCACCCCACTTGGTTCACATGTTCACGGGTTGGATCGACGGCAGATAAGACTAGGCATCACCCTACGTCTCTGCCAAGCAATAGAGCAAACGGGAATCACCCCACTTGTCATCTTTGCTAAGACTTGGTTTACATGTTCACGGGTTGAATCGACGGCAGATAAGACTAGGTATCACCCTACGTCTCTGCCAAGCAATAGAGCAAACTGGGAATCACCCCACTTGGTTCACATGTTCACGGGTTGGATCGACGGCAGATAAGACTAGGCATCACCCTATGTCTCTGCCAAGCAATAGAGCAAACTGGGAATCACCCCACTTGTCATAGTGCTAAGACTTGGTTTACATGTTCACGGGTTGGATCGACGGCAGATAAGACTAGGCATCACCCTACGTCTCTGCCTAGCAAACTGGGAATCACCCCACTTGTCATAGTGTTAAGACTTGTTTTACATGTTCACGGGTTGAATCGACGACAGATAAGACTAGGTATCACCCTACGTCTCTGCCAAGCGATAGAGCAAAACCGGGAATCACCCCACTTGTCATACTTGCTAAGACTTGGTTTACATGTTCACGGGTTGGATCGACGGCGAGATAAGACTAGGCATCAACCTACCTCTCTGCCAAGCAATAGAGCAAACTGGGAATCACCCCACTTGTCATACTGCTAAGACTTGGTTTACATGTTCACGGGTTGAATCGACGGCAGAGACGTAGGTATATACCTACGTCTCTCGCCAAGCAATAGAGCAACCGGGAATCACCCCACTTGGTTCACATGTTCACGGGTTGGATCGACGGCAGATAAGACTAGGCATCACCCTACGTCTCGCCTAGCAATAGAGCAACTGGGAATCACCCCACTTGTCATACTGCTAAGACTTGGTTTACATGTTCACGGGTTGAATCGACGGCAGATAAGACTAGGTATCACCCTACGTCTCTGCCAAGCAATAGAGCAAACTGGGAATCACCCCACTTGGTTCACATGTTCACGGGTTGGATCGACGGAGATAAGACTAGGCATCACCCTATGTCTCGTGCCCAAGCAATAGAGCAAACTGGGAATCACCCCACTTGCCATAGTGCTAAGACTTGGTTTACATGTTCACGGGTTGGATCGACGGCAGATAAGACTAGGCATCACCCTACGTCTCTCGCCTAGCAACAACCGGGAATCACCCCACTTGTCATAGTGCTAAGACTTGGTTTACATCTTCACGGGTTGGATCGACGGGAGATAAGACTAGGCATCAACCTACGTCTCTCGCCAAGCAATAGAGCAACCGGGAATCACCCCACTTGTCATACTTGCTAAGACTTGGTTTACATGTTCACGGGTTGGATCGACGGCAGATAAGACTAGGCATCACCCTACGTCTCTTCCAAGCCAAGCAACAGAGCAAACTGGAAATCACCCCACTTGTCATACCGCTAAGACTTGGTTTACATGTTCACGGGTTGAATCGACGGCAGATAAGACTAGGCATCACCCTACGTCTCTGCCAAGCCAATAGAGCAAACGGGAATCACCCCACTTGTCATACCGCTAAGACTTGGTTTACATGTTCACGGGTTGGATGGACGGCGAGATAAGACTAGGCATCACCCTACGTCTCGCCAAGCAATAGAGCAAACTGGGAATCACCCCACTTGTCATACCGCTAAGACTTGGTTTACATGTTCACGGGTTGGATCGACGGCAGATAAGACTAGGCATCACCCTACGTCAATCAAAAGAGCAACCGGGAATCACCCCACTTGTCATACCGCTAAGACTTGGTTTACATGTTCACGGGTTGGATCGACGGGAGATAAGACTAGGCATCACCCTACGTCTCGCTGCAGCAAAAGAGCAAACTGGGAATCACCCCACTTGTCATACCGCTAAGACTTGGTTTACATGTTCACGGGTTGGATCGACGACAGATAAGACTAGGCATCACCCTACGTCTCTGCCAAGCCAAGCAACAATCACCCCACTTGTCATACTGCTAAGACTTGGTTTACATGTTCACGGGTTGGATCGACGGCAGATAAGACTAGGCATCACCCTACGTCTCTGCCAAGCAATAACAGAGCAAACGGGAATCACCCCACTTGTCATAGTGTTAAGACTTGTTTTACATGTTCACGGGTTGAATCGACGACAGATAAGACTAGGTATCACCCTACGTCTCTGCCAAGCAATAGAGCAAACTGGGAATCACCCCACTTGTCATACTGCTAAGACTTGGTTTACATGTTCACGGGTTGGATCGACGGCAGATAAGACTAGGCATCAACCTACCTCTCTGCCAAGCAATAGAGCAAACTGGGAATCACCCCACTTGTCATACTGCTAAGACTCGGTTTACATGTTCACGGGTTGAATCGACCCCTAGGTATCTACCTACGTCTCGCTTGAGCAAAGAATCACCCCACTTGGTTCATGTTCACGGGTTGGATCGACGGAAGATAAGACTAGGCATCACCCTACGTCTCTCGCCTAGCAATAGAGCAACCGGGAATCACCCCACTTGTCATACTGCTAAGACTTGGTTTACATGTTCACGGGTTGAATCGACGGCAGATAAGACTAGGTATCACCCTACGTCTCTGCCAAGCAATAGAGCAAACTGGGAATCACCCCACTTGGTTCACATGTTCACGGGTTGGATCGACGGCAGATAAGACTAGGCATCACCCTATGTCTCTGCCAAGCAATAGAGCAAACTGGGAATCACCCCACTTGCCATAGTGCTAAGACTTGGTTTACATGTTCACGGGTTGGATCGACGGCAGATAAGACTAGGCATCACCCTACGTCTCGCCAAGCAACCGGGAATCACCCCACTTGTCATAGTGTTAAGACTTGTTTTACATGTTCACGGGTTGAATCGACGGCGATAAGACTAGGCATCACCCTACGTCTCTGCCAAGCAATAGAGCAAATCGGGAATCACCCCACTTGTCATACCGCTAAGACTTGGTTTACATGTTCACGGGTTGAATCGACGGCGAGATAAAGACTAGGTATATACCTACGTCTCTGCCAAGCAATAGAGCAAACTGGGAACCACCCCACTTGGTTCACATGTTCACGGGTTGGATCGACGGCAGATAAGACTAGGCATCACCCTAAGTCTCTGCCAAGCAATAGAGCAAACAGGAATCACCCCACTTGCCATAGTGCTAAGACTTGGTTTACATGTTCACGGGTTGGATCGACGGCAGATAAGACTAGGCATCACCCTACGTCTCTGCCTAGCAAACTGGGAATCACCCCACTTGTCATAGTGTTAAGACTTGGTTTACATGTTCACGGGTTGAATCGACGGCATAAGACTAGGTATCACCCTACGTCTCGCGCAAGCAATAGAGCAAACGGGAATCACCCCACTTGTCATCTTTTGCTAAGACTTGGTTTACATGTTCACGGGTTGGATCGACGGCAGATAAGACTAGGCATCAACCTACGTCTCTGCCAAGCAATAGAGCAAACTGGGAATCACCCCACTTGTCATACTGCTAAGACTTGGTTTACATGTTCACGGGTTGGATCGACGGCAGATAAGACTAGGCATCACCCTACGTCTCTGCCAAGCAATAGAGCAAACTAGGAATCACCCCACTTGTCATACCGCTAAGACTTGGTTTACATGTTCACGGGTTGAATCGACGGCAGATAAGACTAGGCATCACCCTACATCTCTGCCAAGCCAATAGAACGCAAACCGGGAATCACCCCACTTGTCATACCGCTAAGACTTGGTTTACATGTTCACGGGTTGGATCGACGGCAGATAAGACTAGGCATCACCCTACGTATCTGCCAAGCAATAGAGCAAACTGGGAATCACCCCATTTGTCATACCGCTAAGACTTGGTTTACATGTTCACGGGTTGGATCGACGGCAGATAAGACTAGGCATCACCCTACGTCAAGCAAAAGAGCAAACTGGGAATCACCCCACTTGTCATACCGCTAAGACTTGGTTTACATGTTCACGGGTTGGATCGACGGCAGATAAGACTAGGCATCACCCTACGTCTCTGCCAAGCAAAAGAGCAAACTGGGAATCACCCCACTTATCATACCGCTAAGACTTGGTTTACATGTTCACGGGTTGGATCGACGGCAGATAAGACTAGGCATCACCCTACGTCTCTGCCAAGCCAAGCAACAGAGCAAACTAGGAATCACCCCACTTGTCATACCGCTAAGACTTGGTTTACATGTTCACGGGTTGGATCGACGGCAGATAAGACTAGGCATCACCCTACGTCTCTGCCAAGCAACACAGCAACCGGGAATCACCCCACTTGTCATACCGCTAAGACTTGGTTTACATGTTCGCGGGTTGGATCGACGGCAGATAAGACTAGGCATCACCCTACCTCTCTGCCAAGCAATAGAGCAACCGGGAATCACCCCACTTGTCATACTGCTAAGACTTGGTTTACATGTTCACGGGTTGGATCGACGGCAGATAAGACTAGGCATCACCCTACGTCTCTGCCAAGCAATAGAGCAAACTGGGAATCACCCCACTTGTCATAGTGTTAAGACTTGTTTTACATGTTCACGGGTTGAATCGACGGCAGATAAGACTAGGTATCACCCAACGTCTCTGCTAAGCAATAGAGCAACCGGGAATCACCCCACTTGTCATGCTGCTAAGACTTGGTTTACATGTTCACGGGTTGGATCGACGGCAGATAAGACTAGGCATCACCCTACGTCTCTGCCAAGCAATAGAGCAAACTGGGAATCACCCCACTTGTCATACTGCTAAGACTTGGTTTACATGTTCACGGGTTGAATCGACGGCAGATAAGACTAGGTATCACCCTACGTCTCTGCCAAGCAATAGAGCAAACTGGGAATCACCCCAGTTGGTTCACATGTTCACGGGTTGGATCGACGGCAGATAAGACTAGGCATCACCCTACGTCTCTGCCTAGCAATAGAGCAAACTGGGAATCACCCCACTTGTCATACTGCTAAGACTTGGTTTACATGTTCACGGGTTGAATCGACGACAGATAAGACTAGGCATCACCCTACGTCTCTGCCAAGCAATAGAGAAAACTGGGAATCACCCCACTTGGTTCACATGTTCACGGGTTGGATCGACTAAGACTTGGCATCACCCTATGTCTCACTAAGTTGGAGCAAACGGGAATCACCCCACTTGTCATAGTGCTCAGACTTGGTTTACATGTTCACGGGTTGGATCGATCGACGGATAAGACTAGGCATCACCCTACGTCTCTGCCTAAGCAATAGAGCAAACTGAATCACCCCACTTGTCATAGTGTTAAGACTTGTTTTACATGTTCACGGGTTGAATCGACGACGAGATAAGACTAGGTATCACCCTACGTCTCTACTTGGTTTAAGCGATAGAGCAAACTAGGGAATCACCCCACTTGTCATACCCCTAAGACTTGGTTTACATGTTCACGGGTTGGATCGACGGCAGATAAGACTAGGCATCACCCTACCTCTCTGCCAAGCAATAGAGCAAACTGGGAATCACCCCACTTGTCATACTGCTAAGACTTGGTTTACATGTTCACGGGTTGAATCGACGGCAGATAAGACTAGGTATCACCCTACGTCTCTGCCAAGCAATAGAGCAAACTGGGAATCACCCCACTTGGTTCACATGTTCACGGGTTGGATCGACGGCAGATAAGACTAGGCATCACCCTACGTCTCTGCCTAGCAATAGAGCAAACTGGGAATCACCCCACTTGTCATACTGCTAAGACTTGGTTTACATGTTCACGGGTTGAATCGACGGAAGATAAGACTAGGTATCACCCTACGTCTCTGCCAAGCAATAGAGCAAACTGGGAATCACCCCACTTGGTTCACATGTTCACGGGTTGGATCGACGGCAGATAAGACTAGGCATCACCCTATGTCTCTGCCAAGCAATAGAGCAAACTGGGAATCACCCCACTTGCCATAGTGCTAAGACTTGGTTTACATGTTCACGGGTTGGATCGACGGCAGATAAGACTAGGCATCACCCTACGTCTCTGCCTAGCAAACTGGGAATCACCCCACTTGTCATACTGCTAAGACTTGGTTTACATGTTCACGGGTTGGATCGACGGCAGATAAGACTAGGCATCACCCTACGTCTCTGCCAAGCAATAGAGCAAACTGGGAATCACCCCACTTGTCATCTTGCTAAGACTTGGTTTACATGTTCACGGGTTGGATCGACGGCGAGATAAGACTAGGCATCACCCTACGTCTCTCTGCCAAGCAACAGAGCAAACTGGGAATCACCCCACTTGTCATACCGCTAAGACTTGGTTTACATGTTCACGGGTTGAATCGACGGCAGATAAGACTAGGCATCACCCTACGTCTCTGCAAGCCAAGCAACAGAGCAAACTGGGAATCACCCCACTTGTCATACCGCTAAGACTTGGTTTACATGTTCACGGGTTGGATCGACGGCGGATAAGACTAGGCATCACCCTACGTCTCTGCCAAGCAATAGAGCAAACTGGGAATCACCCCACTTGTCATACCGCTAAGACTTGGTTTACATGTTCACGGGTTGGATCGACGGCAGATAAGACTAGGCATCACCCTACGTCTCTCGCAAAAGAGCAAACCGGGAATCACCCCACTTGTCATACCGCTAAGACTTGGTTTACATGTTCACGGGTTGGATCGACGGCAGATAAGACTAGGCATCACCCTACGTCTCGCCAAGCAAAAGAGCAACCGGGAATCACCCCACTTGTCATACCGCTAAGACTTGGTTTACATGTTCACGGGTTGAATCGACGACAGATAAGACTAGGCATCACCCTACGTCTCTGCCAAGCCAAGCAACAGAGCAAACTAGGAATCACCCCACTTGTCATACCGCTAAGACTTGGTTTTACATGTTCACGGGTTGGATCGACGGCGAGATAAGACTAGGCATCACCCTACGTCTCTGCCAAGCAATAGAGCAAACTGGGAATCACCCCACTTGTCATACCGTTAAGACTTGGTTTACATGTTCACGGGTTGAATCGACGACAGATAAGACTAGGCATCACCCTACGTCTCTGCAATAGAGCAAACCGGGAATCACCCCACTTGTCATACCGCTAAGACTTGGTTTACATGTTCACGGGTTGGATCGACGGGAGATAAGACTAGGCATCAACCTACGTCTCTGCCAAGCAATAGAGCAAACTGGGAATCACCCCACTTGTCATACTGCTAAGACTTGGTTTACATGTTCACGGGTTGGATCGACGGCAGATAAGACTAGGCATCACCCTACGTCTCTTGCAAGCAATAAGAGCAACCGGGAATCACCCCACTTGTCATACCGCTAAGACTTGGTTTACATGTTCACGGGTTGGATCGACGGATCGAGATAAGACTAGGCATCACCCTACGTCTCTGCCAAGCAATAGAGCAAACTGGGAATCACCCCACTTGTCATACCGCTAAGACTTGGTTTACATGTTCACGGGTTGAATCGACGGCATCACCCTACGTCTCTGCCAAGCCAAGCAATAGAGCAAACTGGGAATCACCCCACTTGTCATACCGCTAAGACTTGGTTTACATGTTCACGGGTTGGATCGACGGCAGATAAGACTAGGCATCACCCTACGTCTCGCCAAGCAATAGAGCAACTGGGAATCACCCCACTTGTCATACCGCTAAGACTTGGTTTACATGTTCACGGGTTGGATCGATGGCAGATAAGACTAGGCATCACCCTACGTCTCTGCCAAGCAATAGAGCAACCGGGAATCACCCCACTTGTCATAGTGTTAAGACTTGTTTTACATGTTCACGGGTTGAATCGACGATGAGATAAGACTAGGCATCACCCTACGTCTCTGCCCAAGCAATAGAGCAAACCGGGAATCACCCCACTTGTCATACTTTGCTAAGACTTGGTTTACATGTTCACGGGTTGGATCGACGAGATAAGACTAGGCATCACCCTACGTCTCTGCCAAGCAATAGAGCAACCGGGAATCACCCCACTTGTCATACTGCTAAGACTTGGTTTACATGTTCACGGGTTGAATCGACGGCGGCGAGATAAGACTAGGTATCACCTACGTCTCTCGCCAAGCAATAGAGCAACCGGGAATCACCCCACTTGTCATACAGCTTTGGTTTACATGTTCACGGGTTGGATCGACGGCGAGATAAGACTAGGCATCACCCTACGTCTCTCGCCTAGCAATAGAGCAACCGGGAATCACCCCACTTGTCATACTGCTAAGACTTGGTTTACATGTTCACGGGTTGAATCGACGGCAGATAAGACTAGGTATCACCCTACGTCTCTGCCAAGCAATAGAGCAAACGGGAATCAATCACCCCACTTGGTTCACATGTTCACGGGTTGGATCGACGGCGAGATAAGACTAGGCATCACCCTATGTCTCTCTGCAACCAATAGAGCAAAGCGGGAATCACCCCACTTGCCATAGTGCTAAGACTTGGTTTACATGTTCACGGGTTGGATCGACGGCAGATAAGACTAGGCATCACCCTACGTCTCTGCCTAGCAAACTGGGAATCACCCCACTTGTCATAGTGCTAAGACTTGGTTTACATGTTCACGGGTTGGATCGACGGCAGATAAGACTAGGCATCACCCTACGTCTCTGCCAAGCAATAGAGCAACTGGGAATTACCCCACTTGTCATACCGCTAAGACTTGGTTTACATGTTCACGGGTTGGATCGACGGCGAGATAAGACTAGGCATCACCCTACGTCTCTGCAAGCAAATAGAGCAAACTGGAATCACCCCACTTGTCATACCGCTAAGACTTGGTTTACATGTTCACGGGTTGGATCGACGGAGATAAGACTAGGCATCACCCTACGTCTCTGCCAAGCCAAGCAATAGAGCAAAGCGGGAATCACCCCACTTGTCATACTGCTAAGACTTGGTTTACATGTTCACGGGTTGGATCGACGGCAGATAAGACTAGGCATCACCCTACGTCTCTGCCAAGCAATAGAGCAAACTGGGAATCACCCCACTTGTCATACTGCTAAGACTTGGTTTACATGTTCACGGGTTGGATCGACGGCAGATAAGACTAGGCATCACCCTACGTCTCGCCAAGCAAAGAGCAAACGGGAATCACCCCACTTGTCATACCGCTAAGACTTGGTTTACATGTTCACGGGTTGGATCGACGGCAGATAAGACTAGGCATCACCCTACGTCTCTGCCAAGCAAACTGGGAATCACCCCACTTGTCATACCGCTAAGACTTGGTTTACATGTTCACGGGTTGGATCGACGGCAGATAAGACTAGGCATCACCCTACGTCTCTGCCAAGCCAAGCAACAGAGCAAACTGGAAATCACCCCACTTGTCATACCGCTAAGACTTGGTTTACATGTTCACGGGTTGGATCGACGGCAGATAAGACTAGGCATCACCCTACGTCTCTGCCAAGCAATAGAGCAAACTGGGAATCACCCCACTTGTCATAGTGTTAAGACTTGTTTTACATGTTCACGGGTTGAATCGACGACAGATAAGACTAGGTATCACCCTACGTCTCTGCCAAGCAATAGAGCAAACGGGAATCACCCCACTTGTCATACTTGCTAAGACTTGGTTTACATGTTCACGGGTTGGATCGACGGCGAGATAAGACTAGGCATCACCCTACGTCTCTCGCCAAGCAATAGAGCAAACTAATCACCCCACTTGTCATACCGCTAAGACTTGGTTTACATGTTCACGGGTTGAATCGACGGCAGATAAGACTAGGTATCACCCTACGTCTCTGCCAAGCAATAGAGCAAACTGGGAATCACCCCACTTGGTTCACATGTTCACGGGTTGGATCGACGGAAGATAAGACTAGGCATCACCCTACGTCTCGCCTAGCAATAGAGCAACCGGGAATCACCCCACTTGTCATACTTTGCTAAGACTTGGTTTACATGTTCACGGGTTGAATCGACGGCGAGATAAGACTAGGTATCACCCTACGTCTCTGCCAAGCAATAGAGCAAATCACCCAGAATCACCCCACTTGGTTGACATATTCACGGGTTGGATCGACGGCAGACAAGACTAGGCATCACCCTATGTCTCTGCCAAGCAATAGAGCAAACTGGGAATCACCCCACTTGCCATAGTGCTAAGACTTGGTTTACATGTTCAGGGGTTGGATCGACGGCAGATAAGACTAGGCATCACCCTACGTCTCTCGCCTAGCAAGCAACCGGGAATCACCCCACTTGTCATAGTGTTAAGACTTGGTTTACATGTTCACGGGTTGAATCGACGACGAGATAAGACTAGGCATCACCCTACGTCTCTCGCAAGCAATAGAGCAAACTGGGAATCACCCCACTTGTCATACTGCTAAGACTTGGTTTACATGTTCACGGGTTGGATCGACGGCAGATAAGACTAGGCATCACCCTACCTCTCTGCCAAGCAATAGAGCAAACTGGGAATCACCCCACTTGTCATACTTTAAGACTTGGTTTACATGTTCACGGGTTGAATCGACGGCGAGATAAGACTAGGTATCACCTACGTCTCTGCCAAGCAATAGAGCAAACTAGGAATCACCCCACTTGGTTCACATGTTCACGGGTTGGATCGACGGCAGATAAGACTAGGCATCACCCTACGTCTCTGCCTAAGCAATAGAGCAACCGGGAATCACCCCACTTGTCATACTTTGCTAAGACTTGGTTTACATGTTCACGGGTTGAATCGACGGCGAGATAAGACTAGGTATCACCCTACGTCTCGCGCAAGCAATAGAACAAATCTAGGAATCACCCCACTTGGTTCACATGTTCACGGGTTGGATCGACGGCAGATAAGACTAGGCATCACCCTATGTCTCTGCCAAGCAATAGAGCAAACTGGGAATCACCCCACTTGCCATAGTGCTAAGACTTGGTTTACATGTTCACGGGTTGGATCGACGGCAGATAAGACTAGGCATCACCCTACGTCTCTGCCAAGCAATAGAGCAAACTGGGAATCACCCCACTTGTCATACCGCTAAGACTTGGTTTACATGTTCACGGGTTGGATCGACGGCAGATAAGACTAGGCATCACCCTACGTCTCTGCCAAGCAATAGAGCAAACTGGGAATCACCCCACTTGTCATACCGCTAAGACTTGGTTTACATGTTCACGGGTTGGATCGACGGCAGATAAGACTAGGCATCACCCTACGTCTCTGCCAAGCCAAGCAATAGAGCAAACTGGGAATCACCCCACTTGTCATACCGCTAAGACTTGGTTTACATGTTCACGGGTTGGATCGACGGCAGATAAGACTAGGCATCACCCTACGTCTCTGCCTAGCAATAGAGCAACCGGGAATCACCCCACTTGTCATACTCACCGCTTCACTTGGTTTACATGTTCACGGGTTGGATCGACGGCAGATAAGACTAGGCATCACCCTACGTCTCGCCAAGCAATAGAGCAAATCGGGAATCACCCCACTTGTCATACTGCTAAGACTTGGTTCACATGTTCACGGGTTGGATCGACGGCAGATAAGACTAGGCATCACCCTATGTCTCTGCCAAGCAATAGAGCAAACTGGGAATCACCCCACTTGTCATAGTGCTAAGACTTGGTTTACATGTTCACGGGTTGGATCGACGGCAGATAAGACTAGGCATCACCCTACGTCTCTCCTAGCAATAGAGCAAACGGGAATCACCCCACTTGTCATAGTGTTAAGACTTGGTTTTACATGTTCACGGGTTGAATCGACGATGAGATAAGACTAGGTATCACCCTACGTCTCTGCCAAGCAATAGAGCAAACCAGGGAATCACCCCACTTGGTTCACATGTTCACGGGTTGGATCGACGATGATAAGACTAGGCATCACCCTATGTCTCTGCCAAGCAATAGAGCAAACTGGGAATCACCCCACTTGTCATACTGCTAAGACTTGGTTTACATGTTCACGGGTTGGATCGACGGCAGATAAGACTAGGCATCACCCTACGTCTCTGCCTAGCAAACTGGGAATCACCCCACTTGTCATAGTGTTAAGACTTGTTTTACATGTTCACGGGTTGAATCGACGACAGATAAGACTAGGTATCACCCTACGTCTCTGCCAAGCAATAGAGCAAACTGGGAATCACCCCACTTGTCATACTGCTAAGACTTGGTTTACATGTTCACGGGTTGGATCGACGGCAGGATAAGACTAGGCATCACCCTATGTCTCTGCCAAGCAATAGAGCAAACTGGGAATCACCCCACTTGTCATACTGCTAAGACTTGGTTTACATGTTCACGGGTTGGATCGACGGCAGATAAGACTAGGCATCACCCTACGTCTCTGCCAAGCAATAGAGCAAACTGGGAATCACCCCACTTGGTTCACATGTTCACGGGTTGGATCGACGGCAGATAAGACTAGGCATCACCCTACGTCTCTGCCAGAAATAAAGCAACCGGGAATCACCCCACTTGTCATACTTGCTAAGACTTGGTTTACATGTTCACGGGTTGAATCGACGGCGAGATAAGACTAGGTATCACCCTACGTCTCTCGCCAAGCAATAGAGCAACCGGGAATCACCCCACTTGGTTCACATGTTCACGGGTTGGATCGATCGACGGATAAGACTAGGCATCACCCTATGTCTCTGCTAAGCAATAGAGCAAACTGGGAATCACCCCACTTGTCATAGTGCTAAGACTTGGTTTACATGTTCACGGGTTGGATCGACGGCGGATAAGACTAGGCATCACCCTACGTCTCGCAAAAGAGCAACCGGGAATCACCCCACTTGTCATACCGCTAAGACTTGGTTTACATGTTCACGGGTTGGATCGACGGCAGATAAGACTAGGCATCACCCTACGTCTCTGCCAAGCAAACAGAGCAAACTGGGAATCACCCCACTTGTCATACTGCTAAGACTTGGTTTACATGTTCACGGGTTGAATCGACGGCAGATAAGACTAGGCATCACCCTACGTCTCTTCCAAGCCAAGCAACGAGCAAACTAGGAATCACCCCACTTGTCATACCGCTAAGACTTGGTTTACATGTTCACGGGTTGGATCGACGGCAGATAAGACTAGGCATCACCTACGTCTCTGCCAAGCAATAAAGCAAACAGGGAATCGCCCCACTTGTCATATTACTAAGACTTGGTTTACATGTTCACGGGTTGGATCGACGACAGATAAGACTAGGCATCACCCTACGTCTCTGCCTAGCAAACTGGGAATCACCCCACTTGTCATAGTGCTAAGACTTGGTTTACATGTTCACGGGTTGGATCGACGGCAGATAAGACTAGGCATCACCCTACGTCTCTGCCAAGCAATAGAGCAAACTGGGAATCACCCCACTTGCTAAGACTTGGTTTACATGTTCACGGGTTGGATCGACGGGAATAAGACTAGGCATCACCCTACGTCTACAAGCAAATAGAGCAAGCGGGAATCACCCCACTTGTCATACTGCTAAGACTTGGTTCACATGTTCACGGGTTGGATCGACGGCAGATAAGACTAGGCATCACCCTATGTCTCTGCCAAGCAATAGAGCAAACTGGGAATCACCCCACTTGTCATACCGCTAAGACTTGGTTTACATGTTCACGGGTTGGATCGACGAAGATAAGACTAGGCATCACCCTACGTCTCTCGCCAAGCAAGCAATAGAGCAAACTGGGAATCACCCCACTTGTCATACCGCTAAGACTTGGTTTACATGTTCACGGGTTGGATCGACGGCAGATAAGACTAGGCATCACCCTACGTCTCGCCAAGCAATAGAGCAACCGGAATCACCCCACTTGTCATACCGCTAAGACTTGGTTTACATGTTCACGGGTTGGATCGACGGCGAGATAAGACTAGGCATCACCCTACGTCTCTTTGCCTAGCAACCGGGAATCACCCCACTTGTCATAGTGTTAAGACTTGGTTTTACATGTTCACGGGTTGAATCGACGACAGATAAGACTAGGCATCACCCTACGTCTCGCCAAGCAATAGAGCAAAATCGGGAATCACCCCACTTGTCATCTCGCTAAGACTTGGTTTACATGTTCACGGGTTGGATCGACGAGAAGATAAGACTAGGCATCACCCTACGTCTCCGCTTGCAAGCAATAGAGCAAACGGGAATCACCCCACTTGTCATACTGCTAAGACTTGGTTTACATGTTCACGGGTTGGATCGACGGCGAGATAAGACTAGGCATCACCTACGTCTCTCTTGCCAAGCAATAGAGCAAACCGGGAATCACCCCACTTGGTTCACATGTTCACGGGTTGGATCGACGCGGATCGACAGATAAGACTAGGCATCACCCTACGTCTCTCGCCAAGCAATAGAGCAACCGGGAATCACCCCACTTGTCATACTTTGCTAAGACTTGGTTTACATGTTCACGGGTTGAATCGACGACAGATAAGACTAGGTATCACCCTACGTCTCTGCCAAGCAATAGAGCAAACTGGGAATCACCCCACTTGGTTCACATGTTCACGGGTTGGATCGACGGCAGACAAGACTAGGCATCACCCTATGTCTCTGCCAAGCAATAGAGCAAACTGGGAATCACCCCACTTGCCATAGTGCTAAGACTTGGTTTACATGTTCACGGGTTGGATCGACGGCAGATAAGACTAGGCATCACCCTACGTCTCTGCCTAGCAAACTGGGAATCACCCCACTTGTCATATTACTAAGACTTGGTTTACATGTTCACGGGTTGGATCGACGGCAGATAAGACTAGGCATCACCCTACGTCTCTGCCAAGCAATAGAGCAAACTGGGAATCACCCCACTTGTCATACTTGCTAAGACTTGGTTTACATGTTCACGGGTTGGATCGACGGCGATAAGACTAGGCATCACCCTACGTCTCGCCAAGCAATAACAGCAAACGGAATCACCCCACTTGTCATACTGCTAAGACTTGGTTTACATGTTCACGGGTTGGATCGACGGCAGATAAGACTAGGCATCACCCTACGTCTCTGCCAAGCCAAGCAACAGAGCAACCGGGAATCACCCCACTTGTCATACCGCTAAGACTTGGTTTACATGTTCACGGGTTGGATCGACGGCAGATAAGACTAGGCATCACCCTACGTCTCGCCAAGCAATAGAGCAACCGGGAATCACCCCACTTGTCATAGTGCTAAGACTTGGTTTACATGTTCACGGGTTGGATCGACGGCAGATAAGACTAGGCATCACCCTACGTCTCTGCAAAAGAGCAACCGGGAATCACCCCACTTGTCATACCGCTAAGACTTGGTTTACATGTTCACGGGTTGGATCGACGGAGATAAGACTAGGCATCACCCTACGTCTCTGCCAAGCAATAGAGCAACCGGGAATCACCCCACTTGTCATACCGCTAAGACTTGGTTTACATGTTCACGGGTTGGATCGACGGCAGATAAGACTAGGCATCACCCTACGTCTCGCCAAGCAAAGAACAGAGCAAACTAGGAATCACCCCACTTGTCATACCGCTAAGACTTGGTTTACATGTTCACGGGTTGGATCGACGGCAGATAAGACTAGGCATCACCCTACGTCTCTGCCAAGCCAATAGAGCAAACTAGGAATCACCCCACTTGTCATAGTGTTAAGACTTGTTTTACATGTTCACGGGTTGGATCGACGACGATAAGACTAGGCATCACCCTACGTCTCTGCCAAGCAATAGAGCAAGCGGGAATCACCCCACTTGTCATCTTGCTAAGACTTGGTTTACATGTTCACGGGTTGGATCGACGGCAGATAAGACTAGGCATCACCCTACGTCTCTCCAAGCAATAGAGCAACCTAATCACCCCACTTGTCATCTTTGCTAAGACTTGGTTTACATGTTCACGGGTTGGATCGACGGCCTCGATAAGACTAGGCATCACCCTACGTCTCTTCCAAGCAATAGAGTTCAAATCGGGAATCACCCCACTTGTCATCTTGGACTTCACATGTTCACGGGTTGGATCGACGGAAGATAAGACTAGGCATCACCTACGTCTCGCCAAGCAATAGAGCAAACCGGGAATCACCCCACTTGTCATACTTTGCTAAGACTTGGTTTACATGTTCACGGGTTGAATCGACGGCAGATAAGACTAGGTATCACCCTACGTCTCTCCAAGCAATAGAGCAACCGGGAATCACCCCACTTGGTTCACTTGGTTTACATGTTCACGGGTTGGATCGACGCAGATAAGACTAGGCATCACCCTATGTCTCTGCCAAGCAATAGAGCAAACTGGAAATCACCCCACTTGCCATAGTGCTAAGACTTGGTTTACATGTTCACGGGTTGGATCGATTTAGCAGATAAGACTAGGCATCACCCTACGTCTCGCTGCAATAGAGCAAACCGGGAATCACCCCACTTGTCATAGTGTTAAGACTTGTTTTACATGTTCACGGGTTGGATCGACGACGATAAGACTAGGCATCACCCTACGTCTCGCTTAGCAATAGAGCAAACCGGGAATCACCCCACTTGTCATACTTTTTAAGACTTGGTTTACATGTTCACGGGTTGGATCGACGGCAGATAAGACTAGGCATCACCTACGTCTCTGCCAAGCAATAGAGCAACCGGGAATCACCCCACTTGTCATACCGCTAAGACTTGGTTTACATGTTCACAGGTTGGATCGACGGCAGATAAGACTAGGCGTCACCCTACGTCTCTGCCAAGCCACATGTTCACGGGTTGGATCGACGGCAGATAAGACTAGGCATCACCCTATGTCTCTGCCAGCAATAGAGCAAACTGGGAATCACCCCACTTGTCATACTGCTAAGACTTGGTTTACATGTTCACGGGTTGAATCGACGGCAGATAAGACTAGGTATCACCCTACGTCTCTGCCAAGCAATAGAGCAAACTGGGAATCACCCCACTTGGTTCACATATTCACGGGTTGGATCGACGGCAGACAAGACTAGGCATCACCCTATGTCTCTGCCAAGCAATAGAGCAACCTGGAATCACCCCACTTGCCATAGTGCTAAGACTTGGTTTACATGTTCACGGGTTGGATCGACGGCGAGATAAGACTAGGCATCACCCTACGTCTCTAGCCAAGCAATAGAGCAAACCGGGAATCACCCCACTTGTCATACCGCTAAGACTTGGTTTACATGTTCACGGGTTGGATCGACGGCAGATAAGACTAGGCATCACCCTACGTCTCGCGCCAAGCAATAGAGCAACCGGGAATCACCCCACTTGTCATACCGCTAAGACTTGGTTTACATGTTCACGGGTTGGATCGACGGCAGATAAGACTAGGCATCACCCTACGTCTCGCAAGCAATAGAGCAAACGGGAATCACCCCACTTGTCATACCGCTAAGACTTGGTTTACATGTTCACGGGTTGGATCGACGGCGGATAAGACTAGGCATCACCCTACGTCTCTTCCAAGCAATAGAGCAAACGGGAATCACCCCACTTGTCATACTGCTAAGACTTGGTTTACATGTTCACGGGTTGGATCGACGGCAGATAAGACTAGGCATCACCCTACGTCTCTGCCAAGCAATAGAGCAAACTGGGAATCACCCCACTTGTCATACCGCTAAGACTTGGTTTACATGTTCACGGGTTGGATCGACGGCAGATAAGACTAGGCATCACCCTACGTCTCTGCCAAGCAATAGAGCAAACTGGGAATCACCCCACTTGTCATACCGCTAAGACTTGGTTTACATGTTCACGGGTTGGATCGACGGCAGATAAGACTAGGCATCACCCTACGTCTCTGCCAAGCAAAAGAGCAAACTGGGAATCACCCCACTTGTCATACCGCTAAGACTTGGTTTACATGTTCACGGGTTGAATCGACGGCAGATAAGACTAGGCATCACCCTACGTCTCTGCCAAGCAATAGAGCAAACTGGGAATCACCCCACTTGTCATACCGCTAAGACTTGGTTTACATGTTCACGGGTTGGATCGACGGCAGATAAGACTAGGCATCACCCTACGTCTCACTGCAAGCAATAGAGCAAACCGGGAATCACCCCACTTGTCATAGTGTTAAGACTTGGTTTACATGTTCACGGGTTGGATCGACGACGAGATAAGACTAGGCATCACCCTACGTCTCTGCCAAGCAATAGAGCAAACCGGGAATCACCCCACTTGTCATACTTGCTAAGACTTGGTTTACATGTTCACGGGTTGGATCGACGGCGAGATAAGACTAGGCATCACCCTCTCTCTCGCCAAGCAATAGAGCAAACTAATCACCCCACTTGTCATACTCTAAGCTAAGACTTGGTTTACATGTTCACGGGTTGAATCGACGCAGATAAGACTAGGTATCACCTACGTCTCTGCCAAGCAATAGAGCAAACTGGGAATCACCCCACTTGGTTCACATGTTCAAGGGTTGGATCGACGGAAGATAAGACTAGGCATCACCCTACGTCTCTGCCACTGGGAATCACCCCACTTGTCATACTGCTACGACTCGGTTTACATGTTCACGGGTTGAATCGACGGCAGATAAGACTAGGTATCACCCTACGTCTCTGCCAAGCAATAGAGCAAACTGGAAATCACCCCACTTGGTTCACATGTTCACGGGTTGGATCGACGGCAGATAAGACTAGGCATCACCCTATGTCTCTGCCAAGCAATAGAGCAAACTGGGAATCACCCCACTTGCCATAGTGCTAAGACTTGGTTTACATGTTCACGGGTTGGATCGACGGCGAGATAAGACTAGGCATCACCCTACGTCTCTGCCTAGCAATAGAGCAACCGGGAATCACCCCACTTGTCATAGTGTTAAGACTTGGTTTACATGTTCACGGGTTGAATCGACGAGATAAGACTAGGCATCACCTACGTCTCTGCCAAGCAATAGAGCAACCGGGAATCACCCCACTTGTCATACTGCTAAGACTTGGTTTACATGTTCACGGGTTGGATCGACGGCAGATAAGACTAGGCATCACCCTACGTCTCTGCCTAGCAATAGAGCAAACTGGGAATCACCCCACTTGTCATACTGCTAAGACTTGGTTTACATGTTCACGGGTTGAATCGACGGCAGATAAGACTAGGTATCACCCTACGTCTCTGCCAAGCAATAGAGCAAACTGGGAATCACCCCACTTGGTTCACATGTTCACGGGTTGGATCGACGGCAGATAAGACTAGGCATCACCCTACGTCTCTGCCTAGCAATAGAGCAAACTGGGAATCACCCCACTTGTCATACTGCTAAGACTTGGTTTACATGTTCACGGGTTGAATCGACGGCAGATAAGACTAGGTATCACCCTACGTCTCTGCCAAGCAATAGAGCAAACTGGAAATCACCCCACTTGGTTCACATGTTCACGGGTTGGATCGACGGCAGATAAGACTAGGCATCACCCTATGTCTCGCCAAGCAATAGAGCAACCGGGAATCACCCCACTTGCCATAGTGCTAAGACTTGGTTTACATGTTCACGGGTTGGATCGACGGCCGGATAAGACTAGGCATCACCCTACGTCTCTGCCAATAGAGCAAACCGGGAATCACCCCACTTGTCATAGTGTTAAGACTTGGTTTTACATGTTCACGGGTTGAATCGACGGCGATAAGACTAGGTATCACCCTACGTCTGCCAAGCAATAGAGCAACCGGGAATC
Source organism: Papaver armeniacum (assembly GCA_023531295.1). NCBI lineage: Eukaryota > Viridiplantae > Streptophyta > Magnoliopsida > Ranunculales > Papaveraceae > Papaver > Papaver armeniacum. The sequence continues at coordinate 92,319 of JAJJWW010002714.1, read as the reverse complement.
ACCCTTGTCACTTGACTTGGTTTACATGTTCACGGGTTGGATCGACGACAGATAAGACTAGGCATCACCCTATGTCTCTGCCAAGCAATAGAGCAAACTGGGAATCACCCCACTTGCCATAGTGCTAAGACTTGGTTTACATGTTCACGGGTTGGATCGACGGCAGATAAGACTAGGCATCACCCTACGTCTCTGCCAAGCAATAGAGCAAACTGGGAATCACCCCACTTGCCATAGTGCTAAGACTTGTTTTACATGTTCACGGGTTGGATCGACAACGAGATAAGACTAGGCATCACCCTACGTCTCTGCCAAGCAATAGAGCAAACTGGGAATCACCCCACTTGGTTCACATGTTCACGGGTTGGATCGACGGCAGATAAGACTAGGCATCACCCTACGTCTCTGCCAAGCAATAGAGCAAACTGGGAATCACCCCACTTGCCATAGTGCTAAGACTTGGTTTACATGTTCACGGGTTGGATCGACGGCAGATAAGACTAGGCATCACCCTACGTCTCGCCAAGCAATAGAGAGCAAAATCACCCCACTTGTCATCACCCCAAGACTTGGTTCACATGTTCACGGGTTGGATCGACGGCGGATAAGACTAGGCATCACCCTACGTCTCGCGCCAAGCAATAAAGCAACCGGGAATCACCCCACTTGTCATAGTGCTAAGACTTGGTTTACATGTTCACGGGTTGGATCGACGGCAGATAAGACTAGGTATCACCCTACGTCTCTGCCAAGCAATAGAGCAAACTGGGAATCACCCCACTTGGTTCACATGTTCACGGGTTGGATCGACGGCAGATAAGACTAGGCATCACCCTATGTCTCTGCCAAGCAATAGAGCAACCAAATCACCCCACTTGCCATAGTGCTAAGACTTGGTTTACATGTTCACGGGTTGGATCGACGGCAGATAAGACTAGGCATCACCCTACGTCTCTGCAATAGCAACCGGGAATCACCCCACTTGTCATAGTGTTAAGACTTGGTTTACATGTTCACGGGTTGGATCGACGAGATAAGACTAGGTATCACCCTACGTCTCTGCCAAGCAATAGAGCAAACCGGAAATCACCACTTGTCATACTGGTTCACATGTTCACGGGTTGGATCGACGGCAGATAAGACTAGGCATCACCCTATGTCTCTGCCAAGCAATAGAGCAAACTGGGAATCACCCCACTTGCCATAGTGCTAAGACTTGGTTTACATGTTCACGGGTTGGATCGACGGCAGATAAGACTAGGCATCACCCTACGTCTCTCGCCAAGCAATAAATCAACTGGGAATCACCCCACTTGGTTCACATGTTCACGGGTTGGATCGACGGCAGATAAGACTAGGCATCACCCTACGTCTCTGCCTAGCAATAAAGCAAACTGGGAATCACCCCACTTGTCATAGTGTTAAGACTTGGTTTACATGTTCACGGGTTGGATCGACGACAGATAAGACTAGGTATCACCCTACGTCTCTGCCAAGCAATAGAGCAAACCGGAATCACCCCACTTGTCATACCGCTAAGACTTGGTTTACATGTTCACGGGTTGGATCGACGGAGATAAGACTAGGCATCACCCTACGTGTCTGCCGCCAAGCAATAGAGCAAACGGGAATCACCCCACTTGTCATACTGCTAAGACTTGGTTTACATGTTCACGGGTTGGATCGACGGCGAGATAAGACTAGGCATCACCCTACGTCTCTGCCAAGCAATAGAGCAAACTGGGAATCACCCCACTTGGTTCACATGTTTACATGTTCGGGTTGGATCGACGGCAGATAAGACTAGGCATCACCCTACGTCTCTGCCAAGCAATAAAGCAACCGGGAATCACCCCACTTGTCATAGTGCTAAGACTTGGTTTACATGTTCACGGGTTGAATCGACGGCGGAGATAAGACTAGGTATCACCCTACGTCTCTGCTAAGCAATAGAGCAAACGGGAATCACCCCACTTGTCATCTTTGCTAAGACTTGGTTTACATGTTCACGGGTTGGATCGACGGCAGATAAGACTAGGCATCACCCTATGTCTCGCAAGCAATAGAGCAAACTGGGAATCACCCCACTTGTCATACCACTAAGACTTGGTTTACATGTTCACGGGTTGGATCGACGGCAGATAAGACTAGGCATCACCCTACGTCTCTGCCAAGCAATAGAGCAAACTGGGAATCACCCCACTAGGTTCACATGTTCACGGGTTGGATCGACGGCAGATAAGACTAGGCATCACCCTACGTCTCTGCCAAGCAATAGATACAAACTGGGAATCACCCCACTTGTCATACTGCTAAGACTTGGTTTACATGTTCACGGGTTGAATCGACGACAGATAAGACTAGGTATCACCCTACGTCTCTGCCAAGCAATAGAGCAAACTGGGAATCACCCCACTTGGTTCACATGTTCACGGGTTGGATCGACGGCAGATAAGACTAGGCATCACCCTATGTCTCTGCCTAGCAAACTGGGAATCACCCCACTTGCCATAGTGCTAAGACTTGGTTTACATGTTCACGGGTTGGATCGACGGCAGATAAGACTAGGCATCACCCTACGTCTCTGCCAAGCAATAGAGCAAACTGGGAATCACCCCACTTGGTTCACATGTTCACGGGTTGGATCGACGGCAGATAAGACTAGGCATCACCCTACGTCTCTGCCTAGCAATAAAGCAAACTGGGAATCACCCCACTTGTCATACTGCTAAGACTTGGTTTACATGTTCACGGGTTGGATCGACGGCAGATAAGACTAGGCATCACCCTACGTCTCTGCCAAGCAATAGAGCAAACTGGGAATCACCCCACTTGGTTCACATGTTCACGGGTTGGATCGACGGCAGATAAGACTAGGCATCACCCTATGTCTCTGCCAAGCAATAGAGCAAACTGGGAATCACCCCACTTGCCATAGTGCTAAGACTTGGTTTACATGTTCACGGGTTGGATCGACGACAGGATAAGACTAGGCATCACCCTACGTCTCGCCAAGCAATAGAGCAAACTGGGAATCACCCTTATCATACCATAAGGTTCACATGTTCACGGGTTGGATCGACGGCAGATAAGACTAGGCATCACCCTATGTCTCTGCCAAGCAATAGAGCAACCGGGAATCACCCCACTTGCCATAGTGCTAAGACTTGGTTTACATGTTCACGGGTTGGATCGACGGCAGATAAGACTAGGCATCACCCTACGTCTCTGCCAAGCAATAGAGCAAACTGGGAATCACCCCACTTGGTTCACATGTTCACGGGTTGGATCGACGGCAGATAAGACTAGGCATCACCCTACGTCTCTGCCTAGCAATAAAGCAAACTGGGAATCACCCCACTTGTCATACTGCTAAGACTTGGTTTACATGTTCACGGGTTGAATCGACGGCAGATAAGACTAGGTATCACCCTACGTCTCGCTGCAATAGAGCAAACCGGGAATCACCCCACCACTTGGTTCACATGTTCACATGTTCACGGTTGGATCGACGGCGAGATAAGACTAGGCATCACCCTACGTCTCGCCTAGAATAGAGCAAACTGGGAATCACCCCACTTGTCATACCGCTAAGACTTGGTTTACATGTTCACGGGTTGAATCGACGGCAGAGATAAGACTAGGTATCACCCCACGTCTCTGCCAAGCAATAGAGCAACCGGGAATCACCCCACTTGGTTCACATGTTCATGGGTTGGATCGACGGCGAGATAAGACTAGGCATCACCCCTATGTCTCTCGCTAAGCAATAGAACCAAGCAACCGGAATCACCCCACTTGTCATACTGCTAAGACTTGGTTTACATGTTCACGGGTTGGATCGACGGCAGATAAGACTAGGCATCACCCTACGTCTCTGCCTAGCAATAGAGCAAACTGGGAATCACCCCACTTGTCATACTGCTAAGACTTGGTTTACATGTTCACGGGTTGGATCGACGGCAGATAAGACTAGGCATCACCCTACGTCTCTACGCCAGCAATAAAGCAAACCGGGAATCACCCCACTTGTCATACTGCTAAGACTTGGTTTACATGTTCACGGGTTGGATCGACGGCCAGATAAGACTAGGCATCACCCTACGTCTCGCTGCTAAGCAATAGAGCAAATCGAATCACCCCACTTGTCATACCGCTAAGACTTGGTTTACATGTTCACGGGTTGGATCGACGGCCAGATAAGACTAGGCATCACCCTACGTCTCGCCACAATAGAGCAAACCGGGAATCACCCCACTTGCCATAGTGCTAAGACTTGGTTTTCATGTTCACGGGTTGGATCGACGAAGACTAGGCATCACCCTACGTCTCTGCCAAGCAATAGAGCAAACTGGGAATCACCCCACTTGGTTTACATGTTCACGGGTTGGATCGACGGCAGATAAGACTAGGCATCACCCTACGTCTCTGCCAAGCAATAGAGCAAACTGGGAATCACCCCACTTGTCATACTGCTAAGACTTGGTTTACATGTTCACGGGTTGGATCGACGGCAGATAAGACTAGGCATCACCCTACGTCTCTCGCAAGCAATAGAGCAAGCAAATCACCCCACTTGTCATACCAAGACTTGGTTTACATGTTCACGGGTTGGATCGACGAGAGATAAGACTAGGCATCACCCTACGTCTCTGCCTAGCAATAAAGCAAACTGGGAATCACCCCACGTGTCATACTTGCTAAGACTTGGTTTACATGTTCACGGGTTGGATCGACGGCGAGATAAGACTAGGCATCACCTACGTCTCTGCCACAATAGAAACAAACGGGAATCACCCACTCACCCTAGACTTGGTTTACATGTTCACGGGTTGGATCGACGGCAGATAAGACTAGGCATCACCCTATGTCTCTGCCAAGCAATAGAGCAAACTGGGAATCACCCCACTTGTCATAGTGCTAAGACTTGGTTTACATGTTCACGGGTTGGATCGACGGCGAGATAAGACTAGGCATCACCCTACGTCTCTGCCAAGCAAAGAGCAAAACAATAAATCACCCCACTTGTCATCACCCCTAAGACTTGGTTTACATGTTCACGGGTTGGATCGACGGCGGATAAGACTAGGCATCACCCTACGTCTCCGCCAAGCAATAATAGAAGCAACCGGGAATCACCCCACTTGTCATACCGCTAAGACTTGGTTTACATGTTCACGGGTTGAATCGACGAGATAAGACTAGGCATCACCCTACGTCTCGCCAAGCAATAGAGCAACCGGGAATCACCCCACTTGTCTTGGTTCACATGTTCACGGGTTGGATCGACGGCAGATAAGACTAGGCATCACCCTACGTCTCTGCCAAGCAATAGAGCAAACTGGGAATCACCCCACTTGTCATACTGCTAAGACTTGGTTTACATGTTCACGGGTTGGATCGACGGCCCCCGATAAGACTAGGCATCACCCTACGTCTCTGCTTAAGCAATAGAGCAAACTGGGAATCACCCCACTTGTCATAGCCCCAAGACTTGGTTTTACATGTTCACGGGTTGGATCGACGGAGATAAGACTAGGCATCACCCTACGTCTGCCAATAAAGCAAACCGGGAATCACCCCACTTGTCATCTTAAGACTTGGTTTACATGTTCACGGGTTGGATCGACGGCAGATAAGACTAGGCATCACCCTACGTCTCTCGCCAAGCAATAGAGCAACCGGGAATCACCCCACTTGTCATTCTTGGTTTACATGTTCACGGGTTGGATCGACGCGAGATAAGACTAGGCATCACCCTACGTCTCTCGCCAAGCAATAGAGCAAACCGGGAATCACCCCACTTGTCATAGTGCTAAGACTTGGTTTACATGTTCACGGGTTGGATCGACGGAGATAAGACTAGGCATCACCCTACGTCTCTGCCAAGCAATAGAGCAACCGGGAATCACCCAACTTGTCGACTTGGTTTACATGTTCACGGGTTGGATCGACGGCGAGATAAGACTAGGCATCACCCTACGTCTCGCCAAGCAATAGAGCAACCGGGAATCACCCCACTTGTCATACTTGCTAAGACTTGGTTTACATGTTCACGGGTTGAATCGACTAGGTATCACCCTACGTCTCGCAAGCAATAAGCAAACTAGGAATCACCCCACTTGGTTCACATGTTCACGGGTTGGATCGAGCACATAAGACTAGGCATCACCCTATGTCTCTGCCAAGCAATAGAGCAAACTGGGAATCACCCCACTTGTCATAGTGCTAAGACTTGGTTTACATGTTCACGGGTTGGATCGACGACGGATAAGACTAGGCATCACCCTACGTCTCGCTTGGCAATAGAGCAAACTGGAATCACCCCACTTGTCATACCTAAGACTTGGTTCACATGTTCACGGGTTGGATCGACGGCAGATAAGACTAGGCATCACCCTACGTCTCTGCCAAGCAATAGAGCAAACTGGGAATCACCCCACTTGTCATACCGCTAAGACTTGGTTTACATGTTCACAGGTTTGTCATACGGCAGATAAGACTAGGTATCACCCTACGTCTCTGCCAAGCAATAGAGCAAACTGGGAATCACCCCACTTGGTTCACATGTTCACGGGTTGGATCGACGGCAGATAAGACTAGGCATCACCCTACGTCTCTGCCTAGCAAACTGGGAATCACCCCACTTGTCATAGTGTTAAGACTTGGTTTACATGTTCACGGGTTGAATCGACGGCAATAAGACTAGGCATCACCCTACGTCTCGCCAAGCAATAGAGCAACCGGGAATCACCCCACTTGTCATAGTGTTAAGACTTGGTTTACATGTTCACGGGTTGGATCGACGACAGATAAGACTAGGCATCACCCTACGTCTCTTGCCAAGCAATAGAGCAAACCGGGAATCACCCCACTTGTCATACTTGCTAAGACTTGGTTTACATGTTCACGGGTTGGATCGACGGCAGAGATAAGCCTAGGCATCACCCTACGTCTCTGCCAAGCAATAGAGCAAACTGGGAATCACCCCACTTGTCATACTGCTAAGACTTGGTTCACATGTTCACGGGTTGGATCGACGGCAGATAAGACTAGGCATCACCCTACGTCTCTGCCAAGCAAGCATAGAGCAAACGGGAATCACCCCACTTGTCATACTGCTAAGACTTGGTTTACATGTTCACGGGTTGGATCGACGGTTAAGACTAGGCATCACCCTACGTCTCTGCCAAGCAATAGAGCAAGCGGGAATCACCCCACTTGTCATACTTTGCTAAGACTTGGTTTACATGTTCACGGGTTGGATCGACCTCGAGATAAGACTAGGCATCACCTACGTCTCTGCCAAGCAATAGAGCAACCTAGGAATCACCCCACTTGTCATACTTTGCTAAGACTTGGTTTACATGTTCACGGGTTGGATCGACGGCAGATAAGACTAGGCATCACCCTACGTCTCTGCTAAGCCAAGCAATAGAGCAAGCCGGGAATCACCCCACTTGTCATCTCTAAGACTTGGTTTCATGTTCACGGGTTGGATCGACGGCAGATAAGACTAGGCATCACCCTACGTCTTAGAGCAACCGGGAATCACCCCACTTGTCATACTGGACTTGGTTTACATGTTCACGGGTTGAATCGACGAATAAGACTAGGCATCACCCTACGTCTCGCCAAGCAATAGAGCAAACTGGGAATCACCCCACTTGTCATCTTCACAGACTTGTTTACATGTTCACGGGTTGGATCGACGGCGGATAAGACTAGGCATCACCCTACGTCTCGCCAAGCAATAGAGCAACCGGGAATCACCCCACTTGTCATAGTGCTAAGACTTGGTTTACATGTTCACGGGTTGGATCGAGCGGCGAGATAAGACTAGGCATCACCTACGTCTCGCCAAGCAATAGAATCAATCAAATCACCCCACTTGGTTCACATGTTCACGGGTTGGATCGACGAGATAAGACTAGGCATCACCCTACGTCTCTGCCTAGCAATAGAGCAACCGGGAATCACCCCACTTGTCATCTTTGCTAAGACTTGGTTTACATGTTCACGGGTTGAATCGACGACGAGATAAGACTAGGTATCACCTACGTCTCTGCGCAAGCAATAGAGCAAACAGGAATCACCCCACTTGTCATACCGCTAAGACTTGGTTTACATGTTCACGGGTTGGATCGACGGCCCGAGATAAGACTAGGCATCACCCTATGTCTCGCCAAGCAATAGAGCAAGCGGGAATCACCCCACTTGTCATAGTGCTAAGACTTGGTTTACATGTTCACGGGTTGGATCGACGGCGAGATAAGACTAGGCATCACCCTACGTCTCTGCCAAGCAATAGAGCAACCGGGAATCACCCCACTTGTCATACTTGCTAAGACTTGGTTTACATGTTCACGGGTTGGATCGACGGCGAGATAAGACTAGGCATCACCCTACGTCTGCTGCCAAGCAATAGAAACAAACGGGAATCACCCCACTTGTCATACCGCTAAGACTTGGTTTACATGTTCACGGGTTGGATCGACGGAGATAAGACTAGGCATCACCCTACGTCTCGCAAGCAATAGAGCAAACCGGGAATCACCCCACTTGTCATACCGCTAAGACTTGGTTTACATGTTCACGGGTTGGATCGACGGCGAGATAAGACTAGGCATCACCCTACGTCTCTCGCTGTAGCAATAGAGCAAACGGGAATCACCCCACTTGTCATAGTGCTAAGACTTGGTTTACATGTTCACGGGTTGGATCGACGGCCCGAGATAAGACTAGGCATCACCCTACGTCTCACCCACCAAGCAATAGAGCAAACCTACGTCGGGAATCACCCCACTTGTCATCTTTTAAGACTTGGTTTACATGTTCACGGGTTGGATCGACGGTAGATAAGACTAGGCATCACCCTAAGTCTCTGCCAAGCAATAGAGCAACTGGGAATCACCCCACTTGTCATACCGCTAAGACTTGGTTTACATGTTCACGGGTTGGATCGACGGCGGATAAGACTAGGCATCACCCTACTTCTCGCCAAGCAATAGAGCAAGCGGGAATCACCCCACTTCATATCATCTTGGTTTACATGTTCTAAGACTTGGTTTACATGTTCACGGGTTGGATCGACGGAATCAGATAAGACTAGGCATCACCCTACGTCTATCACCAAGCAATAGCAAACAATGGCCGGGAATCACCCCACTTGTCATAGTGTTAAGACTTGGTTTACATGTTCACGGGTTGAATCGACGGCATATAAGACTAGGCATCACCCTACGTCTCTGCCAAGCAATAGAGCAAACTGGGAATCACCCCACTTGTCATACTGCTAAGACTTGGTTTACATGTTCACAGGTTGGATCGACGGCAGATAAGACTAGGCATCACCCTACGTCTCTACGCAAGCAATAGAGCAAAGCGGGAATCACCCCACTTGTCATACTGCTAAGACTTGGTTTACATGTTCACGGGTTGGATCGACGAGATAAGACTAGGCATCACCCTACGTCTACGCCAAGCAATAGAGCAAATCGGGAATCACCCCTTGTCATAGTGCTAAGACTTGGTTTACATGTTCACGGGTTGGATCGACGGCGAGATAAGACTAGGCATCACCCTACGTCTCTGCCTAGCAATAGAAACAAACTCGGGAATCACCCCACTTGTCATCTTGCTAAGACTTGGTTTACATGTTCACGGGTTGGATCGACGAGATAAGACTAGGCATCACCCTACGTCTCTGCCAAGCAATAGAGCAAACCGGAATCACCCCACTTGTCATCACCGTTTGGTTTACATGTTCACGGGTTGGATCGACGGCAGATAAGACTAGGCATCACCCTACGTCTCTGCCAAGCAATAGAGCAAGCCGGAATCACCCCACTTGTCATAGTGCTAAGACTTGGTTTACATGTTCACGGGTTGGATCGACGGCAGATAAGACTAGGCATCACCCTACGTCTCTAAGCTAAGCAATAGAGCAACCGGGAATCACCCCACTTGTCATACCGCTAAGACTTGGTTTACATGTTCACGGGTTGGATCGACGGCAGATAAGACTAGGCATCACCCTACGTCTCGCCCAAGCAATAGAGCAAATCGGGAATCACCCCACTTGTCATACCGCTAAGACTTGGTTTACATGTTCACGGGTTGGATCGACGGCAGATAAGACTAGGCATCACCCTACGTCTCTCCCAAGCAATAGAGCAAACTGGAATCACCCCACTTGTCATACCGCTAAGACTTGGTTTACATGTTCACGGGTTGGATCGACGGCAGATAAGACTAGGCATCACCCTACGTCTCTGCCAAGCAATAGAGCAAACTGGGAATCACCCCACTTGTTATACTGCTAAGACTTGGTTTACATGTTCACGGGTTGGATCGACGGAAGATAAGACTAGGCATCACCTACGTCTCGCAAGCCAAGCAATAGAATCACCCCACTTGCAAGCATGTTCAGGAATCACCCACTTGTCATCTTGCTAAGACTTGGTTTACATGTTCACGGGTTGGATCGACGGAGATAAGACTAGGCATCACCCTACGTCTCTTCGCCAAGCAATAGAGCAAGCGGGAATCACCCCACTTGTCATACTTGCTAAGACTTGGTTTACATGTTCACGGGTTGGATCGACGGCAGATAAGACTAGGCATCACCCTACGTCTAAGACGCACAAGCAATAGAGCAAGACGGGAATCACCCCACTTGTCATACCGCTAAGACTTGGTTTACATGTTCACGGGTTGGATCGACGGCAGATAAGACTAGGCATCACCCTACGTCTCTGCCAAGCAATAGAGCAAACGGGAATCACCCCACTTGTCATACCGCTAAGACTTGGTTTACATGTTCACGGGTTGGATCGACGGCGAGATAAGACTAGGCATCACCCTACGTCTCTGCCAAGCAATAGAAACAAACCGGGAATCACCCCACTTGTCATCTTTGCTAAGACTTGGTTTACATGTTCACGGGTTGGATCGACGGCGGATAAGACTAGGCATCACCCTACGTCTCTGCCAAGCAATAGAGCAACCGGGAATCACCCCACTTGTCATACTTTGCTAAGACTTGGTTTACATGTTCACGGGTTGGATCGACGGCAGATAAGACTAGGCATCACCCTACGTCTCTGCTAAGCAATAGAGCAAGCTAGGAATCACCCCACTTGTCATAGTGTTAAGACTTGGTTTACATGTTCACGGGTTGGATCGACGAGATAAGACTAGGCATCACCCTACGTCTCTGCCAAGCAATAGAGCAAACGGGAATCACCCCACTTGTCATACTTTTAAGACTTGGTTTACATGTTCACGGGTTGGATCGACGATGTTCAGAGATAAGACTAGGCATCACCCTACGTCTCTGCCAAGCAATAGAGCAAACCGGGAATCACCCCACTTGTCATCTCGCTAAGACTTGGTTTACATGTTCACGGGTTGAATCGACGGCGATAAGACTAGGTATCACCCTACGTCTCGCCAAGCAATAGAGCAAGCTAGGAATCACCAACTTGTCATAATGCTAAGACTTGGTTCACATGTTCACGGGTTGGATCGACGGCAGATAAGACTAGGCATCACCCTACGTCTCTGCCTAGCAATAGAGCAAACTGGGAATCACCCCACTTGCCATAGTGCTAAGACTTGGTTTACATGTTCACGGGTTGAATTGACGGCAGATAAGATAAGACTAGGTATCACCCTACGTCTCTGCCAAGCAATAGAGCAAACTGGGAATCACCCCACTTGTCACTTGGTTCACTTGGTTTACATGTTCACGGGTTGGATCGACGAGATAAGACTAGGCATCACCCTATGTCTCTGCCAAGCAATAGAGCAAACTGGGAATCACCCCACTTGCCATAGTGCTAAGACTTGGTTTACATGTTCACGGGTTGGATCGACGGATAAGACTAGGCATCACCCTACGTCTCTTCCAAGCCAAATAGAAGCAAACCGAATCACCCCACTTGTCATAGTGCTAAGACTTGGTTTACATGTTCACGGGTTGGATCGACGGCGAGATAAGACTAGGCATCACCCTACGTCTCACGCCTGCAATAGAGCAAGCGGGAATCACCCCACTTGTCATAGTGCTAAGACTTGGTTTACATGTTCACGGGTTGGATCGACGGCGGATAAGACTAGGCATCACCCTACGTCTCTTGCCAAGCAATAGAGCAAACTAGGAATCACCCCACTTGTCATACCGCTAAGACTTGGTTTACATGTTCACGGGTTGGATCGACGGCAGATAAGACTAGGCATCACCCTACGTCTCTCGCCAAGCAATAGAAACAAGCGGGAATCACCCCACTTGTCATACTTTGCTAAGACTTGGTTTACATGTTCACGGGTTGGATCGACGGCAGATAAGACTAGGCATCACCCTACGTCTCTGCCAAGCAATAGAAACAAGCGGGAATCACCCCACTTGTCATACTTAAGACTTGGTTTACATGTTCACGGGTTGGATCGACGGCGAGATAAGACTAGGCATCACCCTACGTCTGCCAAGCCAAGCAATAGAGCAAGCCGGGAATCACCCCACTTGTCATCTTTCTAAGACTTGGTTTACATGTTCACGGGTTGGATCGACGGCGAGATAAGACTAGGCATCACCCTACGTCTCTCGCAAGCAATAGAGCAAACGGGAATCACCCCACTTGTCATACCGCTAAGACTTGGTTTACATGTTCACGGGTTGGATCGACGGAGATAAGACTAGGCATCACCCTACGTCTCCAAGCAAGCAATAGAGCAAACTAGGAATCACCCCACTTGTCATACCCTAAGACTTGGTTTACATGTTCACGGGTTGGATCGACGGCGAGATAAGACTAGGCATCACCCTACGTCTACGCCAAGCAATAGAGCAAACTAGGAATCACCCCACTTGTCATACCGCTAAGACTTGGTTTACATGTTCACGGGTTGGATCGACGACGAGATAAGACTAGGCATCACCCTACGTCTCTGCCAAGCAATAGAGCAAGCTGGGAATCACCCCACTTGTCATACCGCTAAGACTTGGTTTACATGTTCACGGGTTGGATCGACGGCGGATAAGACTAGGCATCACCCTACGTCTCTCTGCCAAGCAATAGAGCAAACCGGGAATCACCCCACTTGTCATAGTGCTAAGACTTGGTTTACATGTTCACGGGTTGGATCGACGGCGAGATAAGACTAGGCATCACCTACGTCTACTGCCTTAAGCAATAGAGCAATCACCCCACTTGAATCACCCCACTTGGTTCACATGTTCACGGGTTGGATCGACGGCAGATAAGACTAGGCATCACCCTACGTCTCTGCCAAGCAATAGAGCAACCGGGAATCACCCCACTTGTCATACTTGCTAAGACTTGGTTTACATGTTCACGGGTTGAATCGACGGCGAGATAAGACTAGGTATCACCCTACGTCTCTGCCAAGCAATAGAAAGCAACCGGGAATCACCCCACTTGTCATACCGGTTCACATGTTCACGGGTTGGATCGACGGCAGATAAGACTAGGCATCACCCTACGTCTCGCCAAGCAATAGAGCAAACCGGGAATCACCCCACTTGCCATAGTGCTAAGACTTGGTTTACATGTTCACGGGTTGGATCGACGGCGGATAAGACTAGGCATCACCCTACGTCTCTGCAATAGAGCAAACTGGGAATCACCCCACTTGTCATACTGCTAAGACTTGGTTTACATGTTCACGGGTTGGATCGACGGCAGATAAGACTAGGTATCACCCTACGTCTCTGCCAAGCAATAGAGCAAACTGGGAATCACCCCACTTGTCATCCCCTAAGACTTGGTTTACATGTTCACGGGTTGGATCGACGACAGATAAGACTAGGCATCACCCTACGTCTCTGCCAAGCAATAGAGCAAACTGGGAATCACCCCACTTGTCATACTGCTAAGACTTGGTTTACATGTTCACGGGTTGAATCAACGGCAGATAAGACTAGATATCACCTACGTCTCACGCCAAGCAATAGAGCAAACTAGGGAATCACCCCACTTGTCATACTTGGTTGGTTTACATGTTCACGGGTTGGATCGACGGCGAGATAAGACTAGGCATCACCCTACGTCTCTGCCTAGCAATAGAGCAACCGGGAATCACCCCACTTGTCATACCGCTAAGACTTGGTTTACATGTTCACGGGTTGAATCGACGACAGATAAGACTAGGTATCACCCTACGTCTCTGCCAAGCAATAGAGCAAACTGGGAATCACCCACTTGTCATACCGCTAAGACTTGGTTTACATGTTCGCGGGTTGGATCGACGGCGAGATAAGACTAGGCATCACCCTACGTCTCTGCCAAGCAATAGAGCAAACGGGAATCACCCCACTTGTCATACCGCTAAGACTTGGTTTACATGTTCACGGGTTGGATCGACGGAGATAAGACTAGGCATCACCTACGTCTGCCAAGCAATAAAACGGGAATCACCCCACTTGTCATACCGCTAAGACTTGGTTTACATGTTCACGGGTTGGATCGACGGCAGATAAGACTAGGCATCACCCTACGTCTCTGCCAAGCAATAGAGCAAACTGGGAATCACCCCACTTGTCATACTGCTAAGACTTGGTTTACATGTTCACGGGTTGGATCGACGGCAGATAAGACTAGGCATCACCCTACGTCTCTGCCAAGCAATAGAGCAACCGGGAATCACCCCACTTGTCATACCGCTAAGACTTGGTTTACATGTTCACGGGTTGGATCGACGGCGAGATAAGACTAGGCATCACCCTACGTCTCTGCCAAGCAATAGAGCAACCGGGAATCACCCCACTTGTCATACTCTAAGACTTGGTTTACATGTTCACGGGTTGGATCGATCGAGATAAGACTAGGCATCACCCTACGTCTCTCCCAAGCAATAGAACAAACCGGAATCACCCCACTTGTCATACTTGCTAAGACTTGGTTTACATGTTCACGGGTTGGATCGACGGCAGATAAGACTAGGCATCACCCTACGTCTCACCAAGCAATAGAGCAAACGGGAATCACCCCACTTGTCATACCGCTAAGACTTGGTTTACATGTTCACGGGTTGGATCGACGGCAGATAAGACTAGGCATCACCCTACGTCTCTGCCAAGCAATAGAGCAAACTGGGAATCACCCCACTTGTCATACCGCTAAGACTTGGTTTACATGTTCACGGGTTGGATCGACGGCAGATAAGACTAGGCATCACCCTACGTCTCTGCCAAGCAATAGAGCAAACTAGGAATCACCCCACTTGTCATACCGCTAAGACTTGGTTTACATGTTCACGGGTTGGATCGACGGCAGATAAGACTAGGCATCACCCTACGTCTCTGCCAAGCAATAGAGCAAACTGGGAATCACCCCACTTGTCATAGTGCTAAGACTTGGTTTACATGTTCACGGGTTGGATCGACGGCAGATAAGACTAGGCATCACCCTACGTCTCTGCCAAGCAATAGAGCAAACTGGGAATCACCCCACTTGATAAGACTTGGTTTACATGTTCACGGGTTGGATCGACGGCAGATAAGACTAGGCATCACCCTACGTCTCTGCCAAGCAATAGAGCAAACTAGGAATCACCCCACTTGTCATACTGCTAAGACTTGGTTTACATGTTCACGGGTTGGATCGACGGCAGATAAGACTAGGCATCACCCTACGTCTCTGCCAAGCAATAGAGCAAACTGGGAATCACCCCACTTGTCATACTGCTAAGACTTGGTTTACATGTTCACGGGTTGGATCGACGCAGAGATAAGACTAGGCATCACCCTACGTCTCCGCCAAGCAATAGAGCAAACCGGGAATCACCCCACTTGTCATATCTGCTAAGACTTGGTTTACATGTTCACGGGTTGGATCGACGGCGAGATAAGACTAGGCATCACCCTACGTCTCGCTAGCAATAGAGCAAACCGGGAATCATCACCCCTAAGACTTGGTTTTACATGTTCACGGGTTGGATCGAATAAGACTAGGCATCACCCTACGTCTCTGCCAAGCAATAGAGCAAACTGGGAATCACCCCACTTGTCATAGTGCTAAGACTTGGTTTACATGTTCACGGGTTGGATCGACGGCAGATAAGACTAGGCATCACCCTACGTCTCTGCCAAGCAATAGAAACAAACGGAATCACCCCACTTGTTGTCATACTTGGATAAGACTTGGTTTACATGTTCACGGGTTGGATCGACGGGAATCACCCCCACTTGATAAGACTAGGCATCACCCTTTACGTCTCACGCCAATCAATAGAGCAAAACCTAGGGAATCACCCCACTTGTCATACCCCTAAGACTTGGTTTACATGTTCACGGGTTGGATCGACGGAGATAAGACTAGGCATCACCCTACGTCTCTGCCAAGCAATAGAGCAAATCGGGAATCACCCCACTTGTCATACTTGCTAAGACTTGGTTTACATGTTCACGGGTTGGAATCGACCCAGATAAGACTAGGCATCACCTACGTCTCTCGCCTTAGCAATAGAGCAACCGGGAATCACCCCACCATACCAAGACTTGGTTTACATGTTCACGGGTTGGATCGACGGCGATAAGACTAGGCATCACCCTACGTCTCTGCGCAGCAATAGAGCAAACCGGGAATCACCCCACTTGTCATACTTTGCTAAGACTTGGTTTACATGTTCACGGGTTGGATCGACGGCAGATAAGACTAGGCATCACCCTACGTCTCTCTTGCCAAGCAATAGAGCAAACGGGAATCACCCCACTTGTCATACTCAAGACTTGGTTTACATGTTCACGGGTTGGATCGACGGCAGATAAGACTAGGCATCACCCTACGTCTCGCCAAGCAATAGAAGCAAATCGGGAATCACCCCACTTGTCATAGTGCTAAGACTTGGTTTACATGTTCACGGGTTGGATCGACGGAGATAAGACTAGGCATCACCCTACGTCTCTGCCAAGCAATAGAGCAAAATCGGGAATCACCCCACTTGTCATAGTTAAGACTTGGTTTACATGTTCACGGGTTGGATCGACCGGATAAGACTAGGCATCACCCTACGTCTCTGCCAAGCAATAGAGCAAACCGGGAATCACCCCACTTGTCATCTCTTGGTTTACATGTTCACGGGTTGGATCGACGGCGAGATAAGACTAGGCATCACCCTACGTCTCTGCCAAGCAATAGAGCAAGCGGGAATCACCCCACTTGTCATACTTCTTCTTGGTTTACATGTTCACGGGTTGGATCGACGGCGAGATAAGACTAGGCATCACCCTACGTCTCTGCCAAGCAATAAAAGCAAACTGGGAATCACCCCACTTGTCATAGTTTGCTAAGACTTGGTTTACATGTTCACGGGTTGAATCGACGGCAGAGATAAGACTAGGCATCACCCTACGTCTCTCGCCAAGCAATAGAAACAACCGGGAATCACCCCACTTGGTTCACATGTTCACGGGTTGGATCGACGGCGAGATAAGACTAGGCATCACCCTATGTCTCGCCAAGCAATAGAGCAAGCGGGAATCGCCCCACTTGTCATACTGCTAAGACTTGGTTTACATGTTCACGGGTTGGATCGGCGGCAGATAAGACTAGGCATCACCCTACGTCTCTGCCAAGCAATAGAGCAAACTGGGAATCACCCCACTTGTCATACCAAGACTTGGTTTACATGTTCACGGGTTGGATCGACGCGCAGATAAGACTAGGCATCACCCTACGTCTCTGCCAAGCAATAAAGCAAGCGGGAATCACCCCACTTGTCATACTGCTAAGACTTGGTTTACATGTTCACGGGTTGGATCGACGGCAGATAAGACTAGGCATCACCTACGTCTGCCAAGCAATAAGCAAACTGGAATCACCCCCACTTGTCATCATTTGGTTTACATGTTCACGGGTTGGATCGACGGAGATAAGACTAGGCATCACCCTACGTCTCTGCCAAGCAATAGAGCAAACTGGGAATCACCCCACTTGCTAAGACTTGGTTTACATGTTCACGGGTTGGATCGACGGCAGATAAGACTAGGCATCACCCTACGTCTCTGCCAAGCAATAGAGCAAACTGGGAATCACCCCACTTGTCATACCGCTAAGACTTGGTTTACATGTTCACGGGTTGGATCGACGGCAGATAAGACTAGGCATCACCCTACGTCTCTTCCTAGCAAAATCAGCAATAGAGCAACCAGGAATCACCCCACTTGTCATCACCCGCTTGCTAAGACTTGGTTTACATGTTCACGGGTTGGATCGACGAGATAAGACTAGGCATCACCCTACGTCTCTGCTTTTGATAGAGCAAGCGGGAATCACCCCACTTGTCATACTGCTAAGACTTGGTTTACATGTTCACGGGTTGGATCGACGGCAGATAAGACTAGGCATCACCCTACGTCTCTTGCCAAGCAATAGAGCAAACGGGAATCACCCCACTTGTCATAGTGCTAAGACTTGGTTTACATGTTCACGGGTTGGATCGACGGCAGATAAGACTAGGCATCACCCTACGTCTCTTGCCAAGCAATAGAGCAAATCGGGAATCACCCCACTTGTCATCTTTGCTAAGACTTGGTTTACATGTTCACGGGTTGGATCGACGCAGATAAGACTAGGCATCACCCTACGTCTGCGCAAGCAATAGAGCAAACTGGGAATCACCCCACTTGTCATCTGCTAAGACTTGGTTTACATGTTCACGGGTTGGATCGACGGCGGATAAGACTAGGCATCACCCTACGTCTCTGCCAAGCAATAGAGCAACCGGGAATCACCCCACTTGTCATCAAGACTTGGTTTACATGTTCACGGGTTGGATCGATCGACGATAAGACTAGGCATCACCCTACGTCTCTGCCAAGCAATAGAGCAAATCGGAATCACCCCACTTGTCATAGTGCTAAGACTTGGTTTACATGTTCACGGGTTGGATCGACGGAGATAAGACTAGGCATCACCCTACGTCTCTGCCTAAGCAATAGAGCAAGCGGGAATCACCCCACTTGTCATACCGCTTTGCTAAGACTTGGTTTACATGTTCACGGGTTGGATCGACGGCGAGATAAGACTAGGCATCACCCTACGTCTCTGCCAAGCAATAGAGCAACCCTATGGAATCACCCCACTTGTCATCTTGCTAAGACTTGGTTTACATGTTCACGGGTTGGATCGACGGCGGATAAGACTAGGCATCACCCTACGTCTCGCCAAGCAATAGAGCAAACTGGGAATCACCCCACTTGTCATACTGCTAAGACTTGGTTTACATGTTCACGGGTTGGATCGACGGCAGATAAGACTAGGCATCACCCTACGTCTCTGCCAAGCAATAGAGCAAACAAACGGGAATCACCCCACTTGTCATACTTTGCTAAGACTTGGTTTACATGTTCACGGGTTGGATCGACGGCAGATAAGACTAGGCATCACCCTACGTCTCTGCCAAGCAATAGAGCAAACTGGGAATCACTCCACTTGTCATACCGCTAAGACTTGGTTTACATGTTCACGGGTTGGATCGACGGCATCACCCTACGTCTCTGCCAAGCAATAGAGCAAACTGGGAATCACCCCACTTGTCATACTGCTAAGACTTGGTTTACATGTTCACGGGTTGGATCGACGGTAGATAAGACTAGGCATCACCCTACGTCTCGCGCCAAGCAACAGAGCAAACCGGGAATCACCCACTTGTCATACCGCTAAGACTTGGTTTGCATGTTCGCGGGTTGGATCGACGGCGAGATAAGACTAGGCATCACCCTACGTCTTTACTGCCAAGCAATAGAGCAAAAGCGGGAATCACCCCACTTGTCATATCACTTGCTAAGACTTGGTTTACATGTTCACGGGTTGGATCGACGGCGAGATAAGACTAGGCATCACCCTACGTCTCTGCCAAGCAATAGAGCAAATGGGAATCACCCCACTTGTCATACTTTGCTAAGACTTGGTTTACATGTTCACGGGTTGGATCGACGGCGAGATAAGACTAGGCATCACCCTACGTCTCTGCCAGCAATAGAGCAAGCGGGAATCACCCCACTTGTCATACCGCTAAGACTTGGTTTACATGTTCACGGGTTGGATCGACGGCAGATAAGACTAGGCATCACCCTACGTCTCTGCCAAGCAATAGGAGCAAACTGGGAATCACCCCACTTGTCATACCGCTAAGACTTGGTTTACATGTTCACGGGTTGGATCGACGGCGAGATAAGACTAGGCATCACCCTACGTCTCTGCCAAGCAAAGAGCAAGCGGGAATCACCCCACTTGTCATACCGCTAAGACTTGGTTTACATGTTCACGGGTTGGATCGATACCGGACTAGGCATCACCCTACGTCTCTGCCAAGCAATAGAGCAACCAAATAAGACTAGGAATCACCCCACTTTGTCATACCGCTAAGACTTGGTTTACATGTTCACGGGTTGGATCGACGGCGAGATAAGACTAGGCATCACCCTACGTCTCTGCCAAGCAATAGAGCAAGCGGGAATCACCCCACTTGTCATACTTTGCTAAGACTTGGTTTACATGTTCACGGGTTGGATCGACGGCAGATAAGACTAGGCATCACCCTACGTCTCGCCAAGCAATAGAGCAACCGGGAATCACCCCACTTGTCATCCCCTAAGACTTGGTTTACATGTTCACGGGTTGGATCGACGAGTCAGATAAGACTAGGCATCACCCTACGTCTCTCGCCAAGCAATAGAGCAACCGGGAATCACCCCACTTGTCATACTGCTAAGACTTGGTTTACATGTTCACGGGTTGGATCGACGAAATAAGACTAGGCATCACCCTACGTCTCTGCCCAAGCAATAGAGCAACCGGAATCACCCCACTTGTCATACTTGCTAAGACTTGGTTTACATGTTCACGGGTTGGATCGACGGCAGATAAGACTAGGCATCACCCTACGTCTCTGCCAAGCAATAGAGCAAGCGGGAATCACCCACTTGTCATACCGCTAAGACTTGGTTTACATGTTCACGGGTTGGATCGACGGCGAGATAAGACTAGGCATCACCCTACGTCTGCGCCTAGCAATAGAGCAAGCCGGGAATCACCCCACTTGTCATCTGCTAAGACTTGGTTTACATGTTCACGGGTTGGATCGACGGCGGATAAGACTAGGCATCACCTACGTCTCTCTCTAAGCAATAGAGCAAGAATCACCCCACTTGTCATACTGCTAAGACTTGGTTTACATGTTCACGGGTTGGATCGACGCAGATAAGACTAGGCATCACCCTACGTCTCTGCCAAGCAATAGAGCAAACCGGAATCACCCACTTGTCATCTTGGTTCAGACTTGGTGTTCACGGGTTGGATCGACGGCATAAGACTAGGCATCACCCTACGTCTACGCCAAGCAATAATAGAGCAAACGGGAATCACCCCACTTGTCATACCGCTAAGACTTGGTTTACATGTTCACGGGTTGGATCGACGAGGATAAGACTAGGCATCACCCTACGTCTCTGCCAAGCAATAGAGCAAGCCTGGGAATCACCCCACTTGTCATTTGCTAAGACTTGGTTTACATGTTCACGGGTTGGATCGACGGCGAGATAAGACTAGGCATCACCCTACGTCTCGCCAAGCAATAGAGCAACCGGGAATCACCACTTGTCATACTTTTGCTAAGACTTGGTTTACATGTTCACGGGTTGGATCGACGGAGATAAGACTAGGCATCACCCTACGTCTCTGCCAAGCAATAGAGCAAAGCTGGGAATCACCCCACTTGTCATCTTGCTAAGACTTGGTTTACATGTTCACGGGTTGGAATCGACTTGTCGAGATAAGACTAGGCATCACCCTACGTCTCTGCCAAGCAATGAGCAACCTGAGGAATCACCCACTTGTCATACCGTTAAGACTTGGTTTACATGTTCACGGGTTGGATCGACGGCGAGATAAGACTAGGCATCACCCTACGTCTGCCAAGCAATAGAGCAACCGGGAATCACCCCACTTGGTTTACATGTTCACGGGTTGGATCGACGGCGGATAAGACTAGGCATCACCCTACGTCTCGCCAAGCAATAGAGCAAAGCGGGAATCACCCCACTTGTCATTCTAAGACTTGGTTTACATGTTCACGGGTTGGATCGAACTGGCGGATAAGACTAGGCATCACCCTACGTCTCTCTCCAAGCAATAGAGCAAACTGGGAATCACCCCACTTGTCATACCGCTAAGACTTGGTTTACATGTTCACGGGTTGGATCGACGGCGGATAAGACTAGGCATCACCCTACGTCTCTGCCAAGCAATAGAGCAAACTGGGAATCACCCCACTTGTCATACCGCTAAGACTTGGTTTACATGTTCACGGGTTGGATCGACGGCAGGATAAGACTAGGCATCACCCTACGTCTCGCCAAGCAATAGAGCAAACTGGGAATCACCCCACTTGTCATACTGCTAAGACTTGGTTTACATGTTCACGGGTTGGATCGACGGCAGGATAAGACTAGGCATCACCCTATGTCTCATCCAAGCAATAGAGCAAACTGGGAATCACCACACTTGTCATACTGCTAAGACTTGGTTTACATGTTCACGGGTTGGATCGACGGCAGATAAGACTAGGCATCACCCTACGTCTCTGCCTAGCAAACTGGGAATCACCCCACTTGTCATATTACTAAGACTTGGTTTACATGTTCACGGGTTGGATCGACGGCAGATAAGACTAGGCATCACCCTACGTCTCTGCCTAGCAATAGAGCAAACTGGG
Source organism: Papaver armeniacum (assembly GCA_023531295.1). Lineage (NCBI taxonomy): Eukaryota > Viridiplantae > Streptophyta > Magnoliopsida > Ranunculales > Papaveraceae > Papaver > Papaver armeniacum. The sequence continues at coordinate 69,579 of JAJJWW010002714.1, read as the reverse complement.
AAGCACCGCACTTGTCATACTGCTAAGACTTGGTTTACATGTTCACGGGTTGGATCGACGGCAGATAAGACTAGGCATCACCCTACGTCTCTGCCTAGCAATAGAGCAAACTAGGAATCACCCCACTTGTCATACAACAAAAAAAAAAGAGAGAGAGAGAGAGACAACAAAAAAACTTACAACGTCTCCATTAGCAAGCAAATAGCTAGAGTTGAGTTTGTCAGTCAAATCCACATCAACTGATCCCTCAGCGCTCTCAAAAGCTAGCACTAGGAACTGGAGACTTTAGAGAACTATCTTGGTTAAATTTACCTTACCCACTGGTTGTCCTGAAACAATTGGATGAAATAATGAATTCCACCACATAAAAAGATAATTATCTTGTGACCTCTGTAAAAGTAAACAAAACCAGACACACATATACATTAGTACTCAACCTTAGTGCATTTAGCTCCCTCTTCGAATCCCAGGGAATAGAACTTAAAAGGCAATGTCAAAACTGCTGCTACATAAAATACAAAGTACACGAGTAAGAAATGGCTGTACATCTGGGCAGGATAAGCTAATCAAAGAGTAAGCATAATTACACCAACAAAAACAAGATAAAGAATTCGGCAGAAACTTGAAAGCTAGCTTTTCTACCAGAATACATCATGGGCAGGTCACTCGTGCACCCTAGCAATAGATGAAAGATGGAGTTGATTGTTCTGGTGGCAAGGAGAAAGGCTGCACCGACAACAAAATATCAATAAGAAAAGTAAGGAGTTATTAGCGATTTATAACTATTTAGTGGCGCTAGTACACACCAGTAATATGCCCAGTTAACAAGTCATGACCAAGCGAAACTTAAATTTATGTTTGCAATAACACATGTGCTTGTACAATTGAAAACAGCTGAAAATGAAGAATGAAGTGCACAAAAATTGACTTACTCCTCGGGTAGGTGTAGTTTAAGGAAGTTCTACAGCTGGCCCGGAAGTATATGGGGATGCCTACAAAGATCAGACAAGCAACAATAACAGTAAGATTACTAACAATATAATAACACAAGGTGAGAACTACTTTGAAAGGTATAATGTGCCAATATAGGTTACAGTTACCAGGTAAAAAGGCTATTTATCAGAAGTTCATTTTTAAAAAACTCTGATTATGCGCTTGAGAACGGAGGCCATCGGGAAACTTAGTTACTACTTTTTGTTGAAAGCAAAACTGAGAAAAAGTGATCTCTAGAAATTGCTTCTGCTAAGATGCCCGGCAAGGTTTTAGATACTTCAATAATACAAGTCACGGACAGCATCCATCAAAAAAGGCCACAAACATTTGAAGAAGTAGATTTCATACCTGAACGGATGATAGAAGCCTTGCCTCATTATCTACGGCATAAGTGCACATGAAGTGAACCCCTTCATACTCTTTATCCTAAAGCATCAAAAGATAAAACCAAATGTACACAATTCATATACTTTTTAAATCAATCTTTTGTTAAAATTAAAATAAAATTATACCACAGCAAAATGCTAAACCACAGCTAATACTTTTGTCATTTCCAGAAAATCATAAAATAAAATGTAGCTGCTTTTGTAATAAGGTGATTAATGGGGAAGCCTTACCAATTTTTACATCATTGTTATCGATCTCCATGATGCCATAAATCGTCTACATCATCATTAGCTGCTTTCTTACTACTGCAGGACCTCCTGGAAGGACAAGTGCAGGAACTCCAAAGCACATGAAATATGCAAAAAAAGGAACTGTGTATCAGCACCATAAGGAGATGATCAGAAATTCAGATTAGATGTATGTAATAGAAGTTTAACCAAATAAGAAGAGGAGAATATAACCTCATCAACATGGAGTGGAATAAAAATTCAAAGCATCTTTGAATATGCATCGGAAACTGTCGAAGTATCAGCATTGTTCGCTGAACTGGAGCCTGAAGAAACTGCAAGCCATACTGTTGGGTTCTTTGATGCTCTTGTACTAGCACGAAGCTCATTTGCAAACTCACGGGCCTACAGATGATGAAAATTATCAAAACCATTGGGTATTCTAATTGCTTGTACTATGACAAGTAGATAATAAAAGAGGTGCCTGGTGTAAAACTAATATCAAAACCACAGGGAAACCCCAAGGACAACAAGGAAATCAAATTCACTATAAACAGCCGCAAATATATTAAGCTAACAAATCAAGAATCATATAAAATATGGTGGATAGTACAGTACCTCCCGACGAAGAAGCAAGTTATGGGAACTACAGTATGCTTTTCTCAAAGGACCTAAGCAATTCTTCTCAAGATTCTGAAGTCAATGCAAAGAAAAGTAAGAGTCGTAATGCAATGAAAGAAATAACTTAATTAGACTAGCATCTACATATTTGCCCACAAAGTGAAACCTTTAAATGCTGCAGGAGGCGTGCATGTCCTGCATTTGTACCGAGGATCAGCATGATCAGGTCTCTTTAGCTGCCGTCTCCAATATCACATCTGAATAACAAGCAGTTGGTCAGATTTTTATAATTACTACAAAAATAACGACCATGATAAAAATAAAAAGATAGAAATTCCTGCGAAAAATAAATCAAGAATTCAGATGCCCTTTTGAACAAAAGTAGTTTTAAATTTTTCAAATTCTATTCGCTTATCTTTAACCTGTTCGAAACTCATAGTTCATTATTACAACATAGAAGGACTGAGAAATATGGTGACGGTAAAATGGAAATAAGCTAAAAGGTAGCATAATACCATGATTCTTTGCTGAGATAGATGCACAATCACCAATGGCATAAATGCAATCACTTCCCTGGACCCGTAGCCACTCATCGGTTGCTAAAACACGTCTGGTAGTCTGAGATAAGTATGTCCATTAGTTCCTGAATCAGAAGATACTCATAGCAAAAACATCGAGGAAATATTAAATAAGCTGGACGTTGTAGAGCACATACCTGACCGATCTGTTTCATGAATTCAGAAATGAAATGTCGGGTTCCAATACCAGTTAATCAGACAGCCATTCCGTAAGGTACACTTGACCTTTCTTTTGTACGAATGGCATTATTAGTTACTTCCACGACCATAGACCCGCTCTTCAGATCAATACCATCTCTCTTGAACTTCTCTTCAGCAAAAGCAGTGATTCTCTTGTCAAATCCAGACCTGGACATAAGTAACGTTTGGGTGCTGGGCTCACACTAGGTGGTAACACTGGAGGTCGACATGGTGATTTCCGCATCTTGAATAAATGGGTTTCCTGAAACGAAATAAAGTAAATGCTTGTTCAAACCATTGAGATGACAAATCCAGGAGCAGGCGTACAGGTAAATGGAGCAAATTAAACTAAGCAAATACTCATATCCACAAAAGATCATTAAACACTAGGGATCCATACAAAAGCCACATTAGAAAACTAAACCTGAACGCAAATCCACCAAGAACAAATGAAGGAACAAACGACACCCTAGATTCTCAAACCATACAGAGCACAAACAGAGCATACACAAAGTCACACCACAGAGAGACGCAGACAGAGCAGACCATAGAGAGTCGCAGACAGAGCACAAACAGAACATACACAAAGTCACACCATAGAGAGTCGCATACAGAGCGCATAGAGAATCGCAGACAGAGAACACCGTAGAGGGTCGCATACAGAGCACACCACAGAGAGTCGCAGACAGAGCACACCACAGAACACACAGCACATAGAGAGTCGCAGACAGAGCACAAACAACAAAAGTTGCCACGAAAAAATACATTAAAAAATAACACAAATTACACAACAGGAAATTCAAAATTAAACATTGGTTCCACCAAATTCACAACAACGTTGAATAGAAAATCTAAAGTAAAGAAATTATATGAAATTTAAAAGTTGAGAGTGAAGAGGAAACTTATCTTCTTCAATAGGTAGATAGATCGGCTGGCAGGCACGTCGAGTAGAAGAAGATCGAGTCCCCATTCTGATATTTTAATTGCCTACTTAGGATTTTCTCTTCACTTATATTCTGATAGTTTTCAGTCAAGCATCGTCCATGTCTAGGATCAGCAGCACACATCATGTTCTTTGAATCCCACATCTGCTGGGTAAGTTCTGGTACACAATGTGCTCTGTATTGCTAAGATCCACGGGATTGAAGTGGAGAATATTCAAGTTAACAGCAAGCTTTGTCAAGTCGGGGTTCAATTGTCCAGGAAACCTCAAACAGCAAGTAACACCAGATATTGCTGCAGATATCAAATGGTTGAAATATCCAACTGTTGATCACAAACAAACACCCGACCAACAATCAGTTTATGTATAATACTACACTAAATGAAAATAAAAAAGTATACAGAGTTCAAGGTTGAAACAAACTCCTAACATTTAACTTCACCACCAACAACCTATAACCTGTACCCTACCCAATTCTAATACCATCACTAACAACTACCATACCATCTCCAATTCCGAAATTCCTATTATCATGAATTCCACCAACACAAACAACTCCATCACCACCTGCAACACCAACAGCAGTTGATATATTTTCCTAAATCCCTAACAACAACAACACCAATTCTTCTCACTAAACTGCAACCAGATTCATACCACCACCAATACACACAGTAACAGCATAAACTAAATCAACAGATAAAGCATACTAACCCTAACATCTAACATCCTTAACAACAGGAGCAAAAACTCAGTAGAATAAAAAGATGTACAGGAAATGAAAATAAAAAGATTAAGTTAGGGTTTAGAAAATATACCCTGTAGAGAATCACGCTGCAACATCAAGAACAGAATCGATCAATTCAGCACCTTCGGTTATTACCAGCACCATATTGACGAAAAACGTAGTTATCAGATCTCTAATTGAAGCTCTGAATCTCCTTGATATTTGATCAATACTACTTCCCAGAACTTTGCTCCAATCTGGTTACCAAATTGAATCTTTCTGATTTTCAATTTCTAGGGTTTGAAGCGAGGAAAAAATTTCGAGAATTGAATTTCGGAAGGAAGAGAAAGTGGGAAAATAGTTGGGGTTTGAGCAGAAAAGAGGGATGAATTCAACCCTAATTACTCTCGTCTCTATCAACTGGAAGAAGAAGAAGAAGAAACAAGCAGCGAAAGGAATTTCAAAAGCTCAATCAATTTCTAATCCGTTCGTGGTAGATCTGGTAACTAAAACTCGAATTTCATGCGATAAGTCGGAACATTTAGTTTGGGGGAAAATGTTTATGTTTACAGAGGAGGGAATCAATAGAAGAAAATGAAGATTGCGGGTCACCCGACGAACCGAGATGGAATTGTTTTAATCCAGATAATTTAAACCGTCGTTTTGGTCCGATCCAAAGGCTGAGAAGCATTGGTAGATACTGTAAAATATAGCACTGTCAAAGGAAATCAATCTTTACTTGACTTAGTCATCTACTTGTGACTCAAGTAACGAGTCAAGACCATTCAGTACGTAGATTAAATTCAAATGGTCATATTTGCGGGTTTTTGGTTCTTGACTCGTCAACCGGCCAGTTAAATGCTTCGCTTTTTAATTACTTAACAAAAATTATATCACTTGGAGCTTCTTTTAGAGCTTGATTAGTATATCTGTAAGGAATACGAGTAATATAATTAAATATATCGTAAAAAATTAGTATATCCATAAGGAATAATACATCGTAAAAAAACTGGAGAGCAAACACCGAGCATGCAGAAAATGAATCAGAATACTCTGTTGGGGTTCCCTAATCATATCTCTTATCTATCTATGCCGTCCTTTGAGTCCAAGTTAATCGGCGGAGAAGAAGACACCCTCATTATGTTTGGTGGTGGAGTTGTGGTGGCAGGGACGCCACCAAAAAACAAAAAAAAAAAAACTTGTAAGAACTCATTTGGTCCTTGTAGTTTAGATATTTTGAAAAAAATAGCCCTGGTGAGAATTAATATTAACCCAAGTATTAACTTAGCCCAACTACAATTTTGAATCGTTTAGGTGTTTGTAGTCATAGAATCTTACGTTGTTCTTAATGGGAATAATAGTCCCACATAGCTTAAACTCCTAGAATGACTACTCTATATAAGCATGTGATCCTCTCCACTCATTACCAATTGGTTTTGAATTGGATGTTCACATGTTAGTATGGTACCATAGCTAAGGTCCGCCCGTGCAGTAGCCCAACATGGCTAACCAGGCCCAATATGGCTACCGTTCGTACCCCAACATGGCTAACCAGACTGAACATGGGTATCCCTTATAAGGACCACGTTGTATAGGCTCAACGAGCCCTACACGTGGAAGGGGCGTAATGGAATAATAGTCCCGTATAGCTTAAACTCCTAGAATGACTACTCTATATAAGCATGTGATCCTCTCCGCTCATTGCCAATTGGTTTTGAGTTGGATGTTCACATGTTAGTAGTTCTACCATATGGTAGCCGTTCAAAGAAATAGTAATACGGTCCCACAAAAAAAATCATAAATTAGGTGATCTTAGCCCTTCAAAGATGAATGAAACAAAGTTGTTTTCATTTTATTGGTTAAAATACATACTCCGTCCTAAATTATTAGTCCGCTTTGACTAAGTCAAGATATTAAGGAGACCGGAGGAGTGTACAAAACTACCCCTATTAAATGATATATTATAACCAAAATTAAAAGGAGCATATGGAGTATGTAAGAAAAATACATTGGTAATTATAATATTTATAGAAATATTTAAATAGAAGATAAAAATAAAAATCTTTATGGATTGATTTAGTAGATTTGTTTCCTATTGAGGAAGATGTCATTTAATATTTAGATTGGTGATATCTAAAATAATTTTATAATTGTAAAAGTTTGAAGGATATATTTGAGAGTTTGACTAAAAAGTATGACTATAAACAGAAGTTGGACAGTATTTTAGGAAAGACGAAAATAGAATAGAGGACAGAAATTTTAGGACAGACGGAGTATAATTTTTATTTCTTTATCAAATTTGATTACTTGTTAATTTTTTGACATGATTAAAAAATTAAAATGATTGTATTTTTTTAATTGTCTTGTGTAGGAAAGACGGAAATTTACCAAAGATCTTAAAATTATGCTACCATTTTCCTATCTCCACCTCCATTTCTTAGCATGTCTCTCCTGTTTTTGAACCGGTAAAGAATATGATGCTGGCAAGTTTTGAACTCAAGTCACTGGTATCATCACCGAATAACTTTATCATCGTACGTAGTACAGTGATAAAGTAAAAAAAAGCAGCCCGACGCGCCTTGTTCACGTCATGTATTTAAAGTAACAAAAAGAAAAAACAACGCGATGCGACGCATCTTGCTCACTTCGTGTATTTCTGCCGCATTTATCATTAGTACAATTGAGCCGAGAAAAATTTATTGAGTATCCGTATTAAAAAAAAATAGCCCCCTAGACATAAATTCCTGGTTTTGTCGTTGTGTGGTGGTGAAGCTTTTAAGATGGCTGTCAAGCTGTTTTACAGCTTCTTGCGCCTTCTTCTTTCTATCCAATTTAAATTCAGAATCATTTTCAACAACATTTACAGGCTTCAAGAATACCAAAGACTCCCTTGAATGTTTCATTGAATTTAAATTCTTTTGGTGTAGACTATTTCATTGAATGTTGAAGAGCCAATTTTATTGTCGCGGTGGTAATGGTGGTGGTGGTGGAACTGCAGAAGCATGACTGACTGACTTCTCAATCCAATTATGAAAATAAGCTTTGCAGTGTTGTACTCATATGCACCAATTGAAATGACAGGGTATTGAAATATGAAAATGAAGAAGAAAAAAAAAAGTACATTCGAGTTATTATCATTTTCTTCTTGGAGTTTAGTGTGACTGTGACCATGATTTGGCTTGCTAATCTTCAGAGGAACAATTTGTTTGATATAAGACTTCTCATGTGGAAAGTTTCTTTTATCCTTCGGAAGTTTTCACAATTCTGGTAACCACAACGGAACTTTGATAAATTAATTATTTCGCTAAATTTGTAAAATTCTTCAGTCCCAACTAGGCTTGCACGGGCTAAATTTTAACTCGATAAATTAATAACTTCGCTAAAATAAAAATTTTCTCCGGTCCCATGACTATTTATTCATCGAAGTTTTACTGCAGTATGCGACGTATTTTCCCCCTGGGTCATAATTCTAGGCCTGAGAAATGATAATCTCAAATCAAATTTTAAAAGAAACATATATAGATCCGAAAAATAAATTTTGTGCTTACTTGCTTTGGAATGTTGAAGTATCGATACCTTCTTGGATCATTACCAACACCTATAATAACAATTTAACTAATGAGAAACTGAATTAACGGTATAACATTCAAAAATGCATGAACCACAAGTAATAAACTAACCTTCATTGTATGTCCAGTTCCCATAATTTGAACATGGGTCATAATCCAAGAGGAAAGTTTCAAACCACTCGGCACCCATACGCCAATCAATTCCCATATCTCTGACAAGAAACGAGCAAGCTATCGGTGTAACAGTTACAGATTAGGTCCATTATTCACCAGCCCTGACGGTCTTGATATGAAACCAACTTTTCTTTATTTGTTGTTTTAAATTCAGCACTCAACTCGTAATATACCTGTCGTCCTCGGTTTGACATGAAACCACTTGTTGACAGTTCTTTCATATTTGCGTTATAAGAGGATACCTACAAATGTCAAGGTAACATAAATAAATAATTCAGGATTAGGTACAATTTTTTCGGGGCTAATCGTAAGGATATCTTGATGTACCTTGTACGGCCGACTCTCCAAGATTTGAAGAGACTGAGATCTTGGCTCCACCTAGCCTCTACTTCTCTTGGTCCACATGAATATATTCCCAAGAAAAGATATTTGTAAAAGATATTGTTTAAAGAATGACATACAAATTGCAACCTACAGAAAGTAACTGTAATGAAAAGTGATTATGAGACATTTATCCGAGATGTTTGGCAAGTTCTATCAAGATGTCCAGAAAGGCAAAGCAATAAATAAACGAAAATCGTTTATACTTACACGAAAGATCGAATTTCCACATTTTATCGAAATGAATCTGAAATAGTCCCTCCATATCAATGTTGTAGATATTGATAACAATTAAAAAAATACTGTGAAAAATACTTAGCTCGAACCAATGGTTGATTTCGGATGCAGCAGCAAATTATCGCAGAATAATAGAGGCACGTATGATATACGCTGTCCTAAAGACAATATTCGCCGGCTACTTCTCCTGTAGAGAGATGCTATAGCCTTATCGACGAGATGCCTCCAGGATACAACTATCATTAGCGTTCCTTATTGTAGCATACAAGAGAACACCCTTAGAACTTGGCAGCAGTGATTAACAAAACTTAAAACAAAGAAAAATTGGATAGTAAAAATGTTTATAGAAAACAGAGGAGCAGAAGAAGAGATGTTTCTCTGTTGTGTGTCTAATGAGCTGAAAACTACTCTCTTATATAGTGTTTATGATGTTACAAACAACATGAAAAATTCATGCGTATGACAGAAATACTGGTAATGTTTGGTTAAAAACAGTGTAAGACAAAATCAGACATAAAACAGAGAGTTGCTTTTGTCAGTCATAGAGAAGAGTGTTGCTTTTGCTTTTGTCAGTCAGTCAAAAGCATGCGAGATACACAAGTCAGACAGACATAGAAGCCAAGCCAAACACGTACATACAAGGAGTAAGATTCTTCTACATGTGTGAAAAACGCGTACGAAAATTTTCAGCAAAAATATATGATCTAGTGCGCCCACACCCACACCCGAACCCGAACCCGACCCGACCCGCCGGCCCGGACGGCGGCGTGCTTCGATGCGAAGCACCGCGCGTACGGGAATGGAAACCTTGCCATATTCTAGGTCTTCCCGCCGGACGGCGGCGTGCTTCAATGCGAAGCACCGCGCGTACGGGAATGGAAACCTTGCCATATTATAGGTCTTCCCCCTCACACAAAAGTGTGTAGACCCAAAGGGCCATGCCCTTTAGGCAAAAACCATGGTATTTAAGTCTACAACTCTTAAGATTTTAGTCTATGTGGGACTATTGTTTTATCTATTCAAAATGAAAACACAACTAGTGGGCAATAGGTCTAGGGATCAAGTCTTGGTCCATGCTTTTCAAAACCCGTTTTTTCTAACAATCCCCCACATGAATGATAAAACATATCGATAAAACAAGAGAAAACAGAATACATCAAATTAGGCTAAGGTGTCCCAAAGATTGAACCTTAACTTAGTGAGAGGTTTTCAGAACTTCCTGTTGTAACGGTGAACATAATGTCTTGAACTGCCAACAGTTAATGCAATTCAGAAGTAACAACCACACTTGATGTTACAAAAGAAAGCTGCCAAGCTCTTGCCGTTGTGCCCGTTTTGGCCGTGGGCTAAATCCCGGACTTAATGAATGTCTCTAGAGAATTAGCTCAAATTCTCATAGGAAGCGGCCCCACTTCCAACATCCATATAGGTGAGTTCATTAAGAGTGTTCTGCCACACCCCGCTTTAAACAAAGCCATACAACTCATTAAGATCTCAACAGATCATCCAAACTCATGCAGGATGCACTATCACACAGTTACATCATAGGGAGGGACAAAGATAGTGCTTTCTCGATATCACCATAAAGTAGTTGTCTCATTGAACCTTGATCTTAGAGCTCCATTCACAAGGATGAGTATCCTTCATGGTGACTTATTCTATGAGCTTAAGTCCCATCCCCCTCGATGTGGATCTAACTACCTCTCTAGATAACCCTTTCGTCAAAGTATTTGCAATATTCTCTTTAGACCTCACAAAGTCTATAGAGATAATACTAATAGATAGTAGTTTTTTCACTATCTTGTGTCTTCTTTGTAGATGTATAGCGCGCAACCAATAGCAGCTTGACTGTCACAGTGGATTGCGATCGAAGACACATGCTTGGGCCAGAGTGGAATTCCTCCCATGAAACCTCGTATCCATTCAACTTCCTCTCCAGCTTTCTCCAAGGCTATAAACTCAGACTCCATAGTGGATCGAGCTATACATGTCTGTTTGGAAGACTTCCATGACACGTGCCGCACCTCCAAGTGTGAAGATGTACCCAATAGTGGATTTGCACTCATCTGAGTCTGATATCCAGTTAGCATCACAATACCCTTCCAGCACAGCAGGATTGTAACACCCCGTGTTTTAACATGGCGCATGCTAAAAGAAGCGCCATGGCCTGAGATGAAGCTTCATCCAAAGCTTCCGTTGTGTAGGAAAAAGGAACATTGGCCCTTGGCCAATGTGTTGAAAGTGTACGGCCAACATGGTCGGACATCGGGTTGGAAGTGTACGGCCAACATGGTCGGACATCGGGTTGGCAGAGGACGGCCAACGTGCGGACATCGGGTTGGCAGAGGACGGCCAACATGGCCGGACATCGGTTTGGCAGTGGACGGACAACATGGCCGGACATCGGGTTGGCAGTGGATGGCCAACATGGCCGGACATCGGGTTGGCAGTGGACGGCCAACATGGTCGGACATCGGGTTGGCAGAGTACGGCCAACATGGCCGGATATCGGGAAAATACATGACAACGGCCATGAATAGTAAACGGGGAGTTGATGAAAGATTTTTGGTTCCCTTTTCATACTTGTAGAAATTCCATTAAGACATATATAGGGAGGGTAGTTGGTTGATGGTGCATATGCGGACTATGCACCAAGTAAGCTTCATAGCTTAGTTTAAGAGTATAAATGATGCCTAAGGCTCATTTATAGTTGCGTAGCCTCGCGAAGAGGGCGTTTGATGCTTAGGCATCATTATGCCATATTGCGGAGCAAACATGCATCACTTGGATGCATTCCGACGGAACGGCCTATACGGACTGGGCCATTTCCATTATTGCTTAGCCACGGCCTAACAAACGAGTTGGAATAAGTTGCTTGTCCCTTCGTGATGAACTACGGTCTGTGCTTGATCCATTTAGAGTAGGGAAGGGTACGTAGGCGCCGCAATGAGTTGCAGCATTGCCGGTCCAGCACTATGTCGCTCATATCATCTAAGCTCGGTAGCTCGACGCCAGAGATGATTGTGGCCATACTTGATGAGGCTTAGTTGCATGGCAGCAAGTGGATGCTCATACTTCCTATCAAGCTACAAAAAGAAAGCTATAGCCTATCTGGAGGCGAAAAACCCGAGTGTCGTAATTTAGCACAAGAGGAGTCCATTCTGATGGGAAACGGCCCAAAGATCAATACATGTGATCTATAGATCCACATGGTCACCAGAATTTAGCCAAATTCCATCGTTTAGGGCCTCAAAAGGCCGTTTTTGCCGTATTAAGCAAGTTTTTGCTTTCTTAATAAACCCTTTTGCGGAACAAGGGTAAGTTGGAACGGTGTGGAAGCTAAGTTAGTTGCATCATGCTCCACGAGCATGCTTGCAAGGGAGAATGAACGTGCATTTGCCTAGGTTTAAAGGCCCGGATCGTAGCTTCATCATGGCGCATCGGGGAGATTACTGCCTGCGGGGCAACGCGCCAAAGGCGTAATTTTTCGGTCCGTCACAGATGGTATCAGAGCAAGTTCCGAGATAACTCTTGGACTGTGCGGAGTGGACTCGTCAGGCGAGTATCTTCCTTAACGGAAAACTTAATGTTGGAGAGTAGGCCAACTTCTGCGCGGGAAAGAGTTGGTAACTGCTATGCCAGTTACTATGCGAATCGAGTTGAGCTTGTATAAGTATTGTGAGTTTGCCAGGCCTCTGTGGCACCCCGCTTCGAGCATCCCCGGAGGAAGACCGTCTCGGGACGGTGGGTAGACAATGGGACTGATCATCCCCACACGTTGGCACCGGCCAAGGGTGTGCGTTGTCGAGCCGGCTAGCATCCCACTTACGAGTGGCAACCGGTAAATCCGTCGGGGACGGTGGCTTGCATCCAACCGCACCGGCATTAAAGATTGGTCCTCACAAAGTGTTGCGTTGAGTTTTGCCTTGTCATTTCGATGACATCTTTCAACCTTGTGAACTTTAGGGACTTAACGAGTGCGTAGTATGAGATGCGCATTCGGGATACCTGGTTGAGATATCCTCTTGGCACTGGCCAATTGCGATTCTTGGTATTGTTGTGGGCACTTTTGGATTCCTGGGCAGGTGGTATGGGACATGTGCTCAGAAGGTCTAAATTGTTGTTCATGACAACTTGAAGAAACCCGTGATTTTTAAGCATCTGGTATGGGACTTTTGCTCAGGAAATCCAACTTGAAGAGATTGTCCACAATAGTTTTGGGTTTGAATTTCGGGGACGAAATTCTTTGAAGGGTGTGATAATGTAACACCCCGTGTTTTAACATGGCGCATGCTAAAAGAAGCGCCATGGCCTGAGATGAAGCTTCATCCAAAGCTTCCGTTGGGTAGGAAAAAGGAACATTGGCCCTTGGCCAATGTGTTGAAAGTGTACGGCCAACATGGCCGGACATCGGGTTGGAAGTGTACGGCCAACGTGGCCGGACATCGGGTTGGCAGAGGACGTCCAACATGGCCGGACATCGGTGACCATGTGGATCTATAGATCGCATGTCTTGATCTTTGGGCCGTTTCCCATCAAAATGGACTCCTCTTGTGCTAAATTACGACACTCGGGTTTTTCGCCTCCAGATAGGCTATAGCTTTCTTTTTGTAGCTTGATAGGAAGTATGAGCATCCACTTGCTGGCATGCAACTAAGCCTCATCAAGTATGGCCAAAATAATCTCTGGCGTCGAGCTACCGAGCTTAGATGATATGAGGGGCCAGAATGTCGCAATCATCTCCGAATTAGATGATATGAGCGACAAAGTCTTTGGACCGGCAATCTTGCAACTCATTGCGACTCCCTACGTACCCTTCCCTACTCTAAAGGGATCAATCACAGACCGTAGTTCATCACGAAGGGACAAGCAACTTATTCCAACTCATTTGTTAGGCCGTGGCCAAGCAATAATGGAAATGGCCTAGTCCGTATAGGCCGTTCCATCGGAATGCATCCAAGTGATGCATGTTTGGTCCGCAATATGGCATAATGATGCCTAAGCATCAAACGCCCTCTTCGCGAGGCTACGCAACTATAAATGAGCCTTAGGCATCATTTATACTCTTCCGGCTAAGCTATGAAGCTTACTTGGTGCATAGTCCGCATATGCACCATCAACCAACTACTCCTCCCTATATATGTCTTAATGGAATTTCTACAAGTATGAAAAGGGAACCAAAAATCTTTCATCAACTCCCCGTTTACTATTCATGGCCGTTGCCATGTAATTTCCCGATATCCGGCCATGTTGGCCGTACTCTGCCAACCCGATGTCCGGCCATGTTGGCCGTCCACTGCCAACCCGATTTCCGGCCATGTTGGCCGTCCTCTGCCAACCCGATGTCCGGCCATGTTGGCCGTACACTTCCAACCCGATGTTCGGCCATGTTTGCCGTCCACTGCCAACCCGATGTCCGGCCATGTTGGCCGTACACTGCCAACACATTGGCCAAGGGCCAATGTTCCTTTTTCCTACGCAACGGAAGCTTTGGATGAAGCTTCATCTCAGGTCATGACGCTTCTTTTAGCATGCGCCATGTTAAAACACGGGGTGTTACATTATCACACTCTTTAAAGAATTTCGTCCCCGAAATTCAAACCCAAAACTATTGTGGACAATCTCTTCAAGTTGGATTTCCTGAGCAAAAGTCCCATACCAGATGCTCAAAAATCACGGGTTTCTTCAAGTTGTCATGAACAACAATTTAGAATTTCTGAGCACATGTCCCATACCACCTGCCTAAGAATCCAAAAGTGCCCACAACAATACCAAGAATCGCAATTGGCCAGTGCCAAGAGGATATCTCGACCAGGTATCCTGAATGCGCATCCCATACTACGCACTCAGAAGTCCCTAAAGTTCACAAGGTTGAAAGATGTCATCGAAATGACAAGGAAAAACTCAACGCAACACTGTGAGGACCAATCTCTAATACCAGTGCAGTTGGATGCAAGCCACCGTCCCGACGGATTTACCAGGTTGCCACTCGTAAGTGGGATGCTAGCGGGGCGACAAAGCACACCCTTGGCCGGTGCCAACGTGTGGGGATGATCAGTCCCATTGTCTACCCACCGTCCCAGACGGTCTTCCGGATGCTCGAAGCGGGGTGCCACAGAGGCACGGCAAACTCACAAAGACTTATACAAGCTCAACTCGATTCGCATAGTAACCGGCATAGCGGCTTACCAACTCTTTCCGCGAGAAGTTGGCCTACTCTCCAACTTTAAGTTTTCCGTTAAGGAAGATACTCGCAGACGAGTCCACTCCATGATCCAAGAGTTATCTCGGAACTTGCTCGATACCATCTCGTGACGGACCAGGAAAATTACGCCTTTGGCGCGTTGCCCATGCAGCCGTAACTCCCCCGGTGCGCCATGATGAAGCTAGGATCCGGGCCTTTAAAGCTAGGCAAATGCACGTTCATTCTCCCTTGCAAGCATGCTCGTGGAGCATGATGCAGCTAACTTAGCTTCCACACCGTTCCAACTTACCCTTGTTCCGCAAAAGGGTTTATTAAGAAAGCAAAAACTTGCTTAATACGGCAAAAACGACCTTTTGAGGCCCTAAACGATGGAATTTGGCTAAATTCTGGTGACCATAGATCCACATGTCTTGATCTTTGGGTCGTTTCCCATCAAAATGGACTCCTCTTGTGCTAAATTACGACACTCGGGTTTTTCGCCTCTAGATAGGCTATAGCTTTCTTTTTGTAGCTTGATAGGAAGTATGAGCATCCACTTGCTGGCATGCAACTAAGCCTCATCAAGTATGGCCACAATCATCTCGGCGTCGAGCTACCGAGCTTAGATGATATGAGGGGCCCAGAATGTCGCAATCATCTCCGAATTAGATGATATGAGCGACAAAGTCTTTGGACCGGCAATGCTTTTGCAACTCATTGCGGCTGCCTGCGTACCCTTCCCTACTCTAAAGGGATCAAGCACGTGACCGTAGTTCATCACGAAGGGACAAGCAACTTATTCCAACTCATTTGTTAGGCCGTGGCCAAGCAATAATGGAAATGGCCTAGTCCGTGATAGGTAGTTCCGTCGGAATGCATCCAAGTGATGCATGTTTGCTCCGCAATATGGCATAATGATGCCTAAGCATCAAACGCCCTCTTCGCGAGGCTACGCAACTATAAATGAGCCTTAGGCATCATTTATACTCTTCCGGCTAAGCTATGAAGCTTACTTGGTGCATAGTCCGCATATGCACCATCAACCAACTAACCCTCCATATATATGTCTTAATGGAATTTCTACAAGTATGAAAAGGGAACCAAAAATCTTTCATCAACTCCCCGTTTACTATTCATGGCCGTTGCCATGTATTTTCCCGATATCCGGCCATGTTGGCCGTACTCTGCCAACCCAATGTCCGACCATGTTGGCCGTCCAATGCCAACCCGATTTCCGGCCATGTTGGTCGTCCTCTGCCAACCCGATGTCCGGCCATGTTGGCCGTACACTTCCAACCCGATGTCCGGCCATGTTGGCCGTCCATCGCAACCCGATGTCCGGCCATGTTGGCCGTCCTCTCAACCCGATGTCGGCCATGTTGGCCGTCAACACATTGGCCAAGGGCCAATGTTCCTTTTTCCTACGCAACGGAAGCTTTGGATGAAGCTTCATCTCAGGCCATGGCGCTTCTTTTAGCATGCGCCATGTTAAAACACGGGGTGTTACATTGCTTGTCCCTTCGTGATGAACTACGGTCTGTGCTTGATCCCTTTAGAGTAGGGAAGGGTACGTAGGCAGCCGCAATGAGTTGCAGCATTGCCGGTCCAGCACTCTGTCGCTCATATCATCTAAGCTCGGTAGCTCGACGCCAGAGATGATTGTGGCCATACTTGATGAGGCTTAGTTGCATGGAAGCAAGTGGATGCTCATACTTCCTATCAAGCTACAAAAAGAAAGCTATAGCCTATCTGGAGGCGAAAAACCCGAGTGTCGTAATTTAGCACAAGAGGAGTCCATTATGATAAGAAACGGCCCAAAGATCAAGACATGTGGTCTATAGATCCACATGGTCACCAGAATTTAGCCAAATTCCAGCGTTTAGGGCCTTAAAAGGCCGTTTTTGCCGTATTAAGCAAGTTTTTGCTTTCTTAATAAACCCTTTTGCGGAACAAGGGTAAGTTGGAACGGTGTGGAAGCTAAGTTAGCTGCATCATGCTCCACGATCATGCTTGCAAGGGCGAATGAACGTGCATTTGCCTAGGTTTAAAGGCCCGGATCGTAGCTTCATCATGGCGCATCGGGGAGATTACTGCCTGCGGGGCAACGCGCCAAAGGCGTAATTTTCCGGTCCATCACAAGGATACTTCCCAAAACTTAAGCAATAGTTTGAAGTGCCTCTCAGGTAGCGTAGAACTCTGTAGAGAGCATTCAAGTGATCCCGCCCAGGTTTGCAAGTGTACCTGCTTAATCTACTCACGGTGTAGGCAATATCAGGTCTTGTACATTTCATCAAATACATAAGACTGCCAATAATGCGAGAATACTCAAGTTGAGAAATTCCCTCACCCTTGTTCTTTTTCAAGTTACAATTGGGATCATAAGGAGTAGATACAGGTTTAGCATTTTCCTGATTAAATCTCTTAAGCACAGTTTCATCATAATGAGATTGACTAAGACTATATCCATCAAACGTCTTTCTGATTTTCATCCCTAAGATTACATCAGCAGGGCCTAAGTCTTTCATGTCAAAGTTTTCGTTAAGCATGCTTTTAGTGGTATTAATAATATCAAGGTTACTGCCTAATATGAGCATATCATCAACGTACAGGCACACAATAACATGAGAATCATCCACATATTTAATGTAAACACATTTATCAGATTCATTAACCTTGAAGCCATTAGATATCATTACATGATTAAATTTTTCATGTCACTATTTAGGTGCTTGTTTTAAACTATACAGAGATTTGTTCAATTTGCATACTTTGTCTTCACAACCTTTCACAACAAAACCTTCAGGTTGGTCCATATAAATTTCTTCATTCAATTCACCATATAAAAATGCAGTTTTAACATCCATATGATGTATATGCAAATCATAAATAGAAGCAATAGCAATCAACATCCTAATAGAGGTGATTCTTGTGACCGGTGAATAAGTATCAAAGAAATATAATCCTTCATGTTGTATATAGCCTTTAGCTACCAACCTAGCTTTGTATTTTTCTATAGTACCATCTATTCTAAGATTCCTTTTGAAAACCCATTTACAACCTATGGCTTTACTACCAGGAGGTAAGTCTACAAGGTCCCAAGTTTCGTTTTATTGAATGGAATCCCACTCATTAATCGAAGCTTCTTCCCAGAAGGGAGCTTCCGGAGAAGTCATAGCTTCCTTATAGGTTTGGGGTTCAGACTCTACCGTAAGAGTCAAAAAATATGGTCCAAAACCTTTCTCGGTTCTAACCCTCTTACTTCTTCTAGGTTCGGTCTCAACATCTAGAGACGGGGGTTGACTAGTTGAATGAACATTTGCGAGGTCATCATGGACCCTTTTGCGAGGTCCAGACCCTAAAGGAAAAATATGTTCAAAGAACACTGCATCTCTTGATTCCATTATGGTGTTCAGACCAATGACCATGAACCTATAAGCACTAGTGTGCTCAGGATAGCCTAGGAAAACACAATCCACAATTTTAGGTCCTATTTTGTTTTTCTTGGAACGAGGAATGGCCACCTTGGCCAAACACCCCCACACTTTAAAGTATGCATAAGAAGGTTGTCTACCTTTCCATAATTCGTATGGAGTTTTTTCAGATTTCTTAAATGGAACTCGGTTCAAGATATAGCAAGCAGAGAGAATTGCTTCCCCCCACAGGTTCGAAGGTAACCCTGAACTAGCTAACATAGCGTTCACCATATCTATAAGTGTTCGGTTTTTCCTTTCAGCTACTCCATTCGACTCAGGTGAAGAAGGTGCAGTGGTTTCATGACCTATAGGTATCACATACTCACCCCCTCGATCTGACCTAAGAGTTTTAATTGTAACACCTCTTTGGTTTTATACTTCAAGTTTATATAATTTGAAAGCGTTTAAGGCTTCATCTTTACTTCTAAGAAGATAAACCTGACCGTATCGTGAGTAATCATCGATAAAAGTGATGTACCATTTTTTACCACCTCAAGTTGGTGTTGATTTCAAATCTCCTAAATCCGAGTGGATTAGTTCTAAGGGAACTGTACTACATTCAACCCTTTTGTTAAATGGTTTTCTTGCATATTTAGATTCAACACAAATTTCACATTTATGACTTTTGTCAATGTTTATTTTAGGAATGCAACCTAAAGTAGCAAGTCTTTCGATGGATTTGAAATTAACATGTCCTAGTCTATTATGCCAAACATGTGAGGAGTCACAAACATAAGCAGAAGAAGA
This sequence comes from Papaver armeniacum, assembly GCA_023531295.1. Taxonomy (NCBI): domain Eukaryota; kingdom Viridiplantae; phylum Streptophyta; class Magnoliopsida; order Ranunculales; family Papaveraceae; genus Papaver; species Papaver armeniacum. Next base: position 50,158 of record JAJJWW010002714.1, on the reverse strand, counting down.
TGCATTATCATTCATGTTCGAAGCAAGTACACTAAGCTTAATCATGTTTTCAGTGACATAACCTTTTCCTACGAAGTCAGCACTTTTAGAGATTACAACCTTGTTAGACTCATCTACAAATTTAAAACCTTTCCCAAGTAAGATGGTTTCTGAGATAAGATTCTTGCATATGTCCGGGACGTGATACACGTCATTCAATGCGAGAGTTTTTCCTGAAGTGATCTTCAATTCAACCTTGCCTTTTCCCACCACTTTAGCGGTGAAAGAGTTTCCCATAAACAATTTCTCATCATCTCCTACTTTGTTATAGGAGGAGAAAGCATTTATGAACTTGCAGACATGCCTGGTGGCTCCATAATCTAACCACCAGCCTCTCACATTGGTCATATTAGAGACTAGGTTGACTTCAGACACCATGCCAGTAAAATATCCAGAATCATCTATTATGTTCGCCTTATTTTTCTGTTTAGGATCATGTTTGGTCTTTTTAGGCGCTCTATAGTCTTTGGCCATATGACCGGGTTTACCACAGTTATAGCAGTCACCCTTGATGGTGTTTTTAGAGACATCACCCTTTGGTTTAAGATGGTTACCTTTGGAGTTACGACGTTTGTTATCATATATGCTGGATTCAGATTTTCCTTCATGTCCTTTCTTTGATGCAGCATTATCTTCTAGGATATGAGCTTTGTTGGACATGTCTTTGCTCAGCATCAGGATCTTGTCCTTGCAGCACAGTAGTTCCTCAACTTGAATCCTTTTCCCTAGCTCTATCATGGTGATTTCACGAGTCTTGTGTCGCAACTTCCTTTTGTATTCGTTCCACGAAGGTGGAAGTTTTTCAATAACTGCGGATACTTGGAAAGGTTCATCAATAACATTGCCTTCAGCAAGAATTTCGTTGTTGAATAACGGAAGTTCCAAGAATTGATCGACTACAGGTTTTTCATCAGTCATTTTGTAATCAAGGAACCTAGCCACCAAGAACTTCTTGCTTCCAGCAGCCTCAACGAGATATTTTTCTTCCAAGGCTTCCCATAAATCAAAAGCAGTAAAATTCTCTTCTGCATTGTAAAAATCATAAAGGGAATCATCCAAGCAGTTAAGTATATGACTTTTACACATATAATTCTTCCTAGTCCACCTATCCAGTCTATCTTCATAACCACGGTCATGAAGTCTTCTTGAGGGTTTTTGCAAGGCAACTTCATATAGTCTTTGGTCTTTTAATAAAAATAACATTTTGTACTGCCATCATTTAAAGTCTTTTCCACTAAACTTTTGAGTACAAATCAGGTTAGGCAAAAAAGATAATGTGAAATAAAGATGGTCTATCTAGATGCTTCAATGCAGCATTCAAATTTATTACACATTCAAGGTCATATTTTCTTGAATCAGACCTGGACACATCCAAAAATGTAAAACTACCTGAATGTATGATTCTCATCTATATCGTTATAAACCCTCAAAAATATCCATTATCCGACATTTCAATTTTCAACAAACTTAACCACTACTGTTACAAATAAGGATTTCCTTTCTCGCTTTTGTTACATAATTACATGAACACTTCTGATCTGGCAAAAAATTCTTCAATTTCCGCGCTCTGGATTAGGAAATAGTGTCTTTACAACATAACTATGTGTTTCCCAAGATAGTTCGACAGCTCGTACAAGTGTCGTGCAAATATTATCCATACTACTAATAAGTGTCGATAGTCCTACAACTCAAGCAACAATTGTGTTAGGCTTTCAAAGTAATTCTGAAAGATATTCACAACCTTGGCAAAATATTATCGAAACATGAATCACATCACCCTTTACCACTCTTAGCCAAACATTGTAGAAAAGATTGGACTTTCTAACAACACCCCCCCCCCCCTCCAAATGTATGAAATGGAGTTGTCGTAGGGGTACTACAATTCTAACTTGTAGTCGTCAATGTTGATTTTTCCCGTAGTCTATGCAGACTAGAGTGGCAGTCTACCTATTACGAATGTTGGATTTTCTACATTTTTGTCGACGTGTACATAGTTGTACACTAGTGTGAATTAATTTTTTTTTTTAAAGTGAAAATTATAGTCATATGGGTATTCTTTTTATAGATCTCGAAAAGAGCTTTCCGAATATACTAAGTTTGTGAATTTTGGATGAGCGGTTCGAAAGATAAATTATTTTTAAATTACTTATATATTATTTAAAATTTCTGACATCATTATGAGTTATTTTGGACTAAAATGCAAATATTTGGACTAAATTGTAGTAAATAATAAGAGCATCTCCAACAGAAGTTGCAAAAAATCCTATGTGGCTTTTTAATTTAGTCCTTTTATTTAGAGCATCTCCAACAACGCGTGTTAAAAATCCTACGTGGACTTTTTTTTAGACCCTTATTTAAAAGAATTTGTACATATAGTGAATATAGGACCCCATGACTAGTAAACCATCTCCAGGAGTGTAGAGGTTTGACCCTTAGAAAATCTTGTGTGATGAAATCTTAACCGTTTAATTGTTTTTAAAGTAATTATTAAAAACAAAAAATATGACATGGAGGTCATTCCGGAGGTCAAGATAAGACTTTCTTCAAAACCTCCAAAATTAGTATTTCATCCCTCCAATTTTAATTATAGGACCTACTGTTGGAGATAGATTTAGTTAAAATGAAGGTCTAAAATCCTATGTGTCATTAAAAAATAAATCTTCCACCTTCTCTTGGAGATGCTCTTATGTGGTCTACACATAGAGTAAATATATGACCTCATATTTGAAAAACCATCTCCAACGGTAAAGAATTTTTTTTAAAAAAAATAGTGAAAAATATGACGTGGAGGTGGAGCCGGAGGTGTATATAACACTTTCTTGAACACCTTCATATTTGGTAATTGGTCCCTCCTAATTTCTAAGACCTTACTATTGGAGATGGATTTATGCCTAACGGGGGTCTAAAATCCTATGTGTCACTAAAATAAAAAAGATTCACCCTCTATTGAAGATGCTCTAAGGCTTATTAGTGTACTTTATATATATTTAGACTAATGTGTACCTAGTTGACTCGAGCTGGACTAAATAATATTTTTGAACTCACTTTTGGACTAAACCGTATTTTTCTCAATATATTTAGATTTCTGCCCTTACAAGCCATCAACCTACTAAAGGTACAAAAAAAAAACACGCAACCTATGACCGACGACTTAGATGTAAAAACCAAAGTTGCTATAACATAGAGAGACATGCCAAATAGGCGTGGTATCTGCCATTTTGCACTAGTAAAGGCCATACTCCATTTAGTGAAAAAATAAAATAAAATAAAAAAAGCATGGTTTTGTACCAAATAAAATAAAATAAATAATGTTTTGGTTGGATCCTCTAGATGAAGAACAAGAAGGATATATCCCACCCCAAATAATGTTTTATCTCCACCCCAAATAGGATACCCCATATAACCCCGACCTATAAATAAGAGAGGGAGTCACACTTTCTCTCTAGTCTTGAAAAAATTTCGAAATTGCTTCTTCCCTCTTCTAGAGACTGAGTCGGTTTTGTTCTTCTTCAAAATCAAACATTCATGTCCGAACAAGAGAGACTCGCCGCGGCGACGTCTGCAAACCTAAGAAATCCCATCGAGAATGCTAAAAGAGTTGGCGAAAACTGGTAATCGAATCTCTCTCTATCCATATGCGAAACCCTGTTTCGTTTGTTGTTTTGGGCATATTACGAATTCAATCAATCATGTTTGCTCTTAGGGTTTCTTTTTTCTTGCCCTAATTTGGGTTTCTATGTTAAAGGAAATTGTGTGTTGCAGTCGCTGTGGGTTGCATTCATCTTAATCGAATCTCTCTCTATCCATATGCGAAACCCTGTTTCGATTATTGTTTTGGGCATATTACGAATTCAATCAATCATGTTTGCTCTTGGGGTTTCTTTTTTCTTGCCCTAATTTGGGTTTCTATTCAATCAATCGAAGTTATGTAGTCTTGTTATTATCATCCTAAACCCTAAATCCTAAATCCCTAGAATGGACTTTTGAAACCCCATCAATTCCTTGAATCTCCAGACCTGTAAGACATATCTTCACTCAGATCTCTCATAATATGATTGTGGTTGTTCTCATTTAAGTTGTTTTATCTGTTGGTGCATTACTATTACAGGAGGTTGATCAAGAGTTACATTGGTAGATGTTATTGGAACATAAGAAAGCTACAAATCAACTTATTGCTGATGAAGCCATTCTGGTGCTGTATTTGGAGACAGTTCCAAGTTTCAGTAAGGTATGAACCCATACCATACATTCATCAGTTGTATTACATCCAACAGATTATCTGTTAGTATTTAGAGACTTGGTCTCCATCTGCATTATAGTTGAGAATTACTCAACTGCTTACATAGACTGATATTTTCAGCTGACTAGCCTAAATACTTATATTGTTCAGCATGTCATGGTCCCTCTGATAACAGTCTTTGCAGTAGAAATGTATTACATAGCATGCCCAATTTCTAGTATTTAAAGCTTCCCTGTGAATAGCTGATTGAATTGGAATTTATTGTTCAATGCTGTGTACAAATGGCACGTGATCCCTGTTTATTTCTCAATGTTGTGGTTGTTGGGGTCTTAGATGTACAAGGCTAGATACTTGGTCTATTAATTTGCTTCTTCTTAGAGGATAAACCAATGAAACTTAAGATGAGAATGTTAGAAACTGTAACTGCCAAGCTTCGGACGGATTCAAACTTGGACTTTGTCACGTGAGTCGACCCACTCTGTCCAAAGAACAGAGTAAGTTAAAGGCTGGGTCCAGTAAAGTTGGCACCTGTTATGGAACTCAGAACTAGGTTATTCTTGATTTCCTCCCATTGTCTGTGTTTATGTTTCTTTCATGCTAACTAGATAACCATATGTTAATATCGCAACTAAAGAGAAATAGAAGGTATAGACATCCCTAATCCCATGTTGCAGGTGTTGTGTGTAGTACACCATGAATGCTTAAAAGTTCAAGGTTGCTAAGCTTACATCAAGTTCTGCCTCCATCTGCAGAGATAGGAGAATGGGCAGCTAAGCTAAACCAAGAACACCGAGCACACTCGTTCGATGAAGATAGAGAAAGAGAATACCTGGATCTGCGAACAGAGCTGATGGGTTCTACACAAGTGGCAATGACATGGTATATATACATCCTGGTTGCAGCTGGAGATCCAAAATTTTAGATTCTACTTCAAATGCTTGAGTTTCTCTGCAGAACTGACTATGAAGACTGATCCACAGAACTCAGACTATGTTGTTGAGTCAGGGGCACCCCGTAATTTTGATCCTTGACTTGCTGATGTGAAGATGATATGAAATTCTTTTAACTATGCCACCGAGTCTTTCTGTGCATTTGAGGAATACTTCATGTGTTTGTGCTTCCATTATTGATAGTGCGTTAAATTTGCATCAGGATTTCATTGCTGACCGCTACATCCTTATTCCATTAGGAAGCAGACAAGGATCAGAAGAAAAGGGATCATGAAGAGATTGGAGATGCAATGAAACCTCTGGAGAATAGAACACTGGACCCCAAGAGAGAGATGGACATACTTGCTGCTCTTGATGAAATGAAGTCTATGTAGCTTTGGTACCTGAGTATTTTAATTTTTCGATGCTTCTCACCTAAAAACATAGCGGCGTTCACATATTTTTAGTTCTTATTAGACAACATTTAAATTAAGAAATACTTACAAATACCTATTTTTTCCTGGTTCCATTTCAGTTGAGACATGCAACAGTAAGTGTAGAAGCAATGCTCGAGGCCTTGCAGCACACCGCTGAAAAAAGGTATGAGATTTATGTTGGCTATATGAAGATAAAACTCAAGTGTTGAACGTGGTTCCTTATTTATTATGCTTGTCTGTTTATCAGTATACGTTTTCGTACGGTGCAGTTTGAGAGCTTCTGTATATAAGTATATTGGTCTCGTTTTCTGTTTTTCAATAAGCAAAGCCTATAGCTATTAAATGGCTTCATATTTGTGTCAGATACCATTCTTAGTAGGATGAGATTGCGTTTGTTAGTCAGGGTGGCAGATAATGTACTGGTCAACATTGTATTGAACTTTGGAAACAATGCTTCAAACAGTCCTCCCATATAAGTATTGGTACTTCATTTTCTTTTGTGGACAATCATTTTCTTGTCCTTCTTGTTAACATTTAACCATAGTATCTGAAACCACTCATAATTTGATTTCTGAGTTATTATGGATTGTACTCATAAGGTAATAGAGAATGAATTTTATTTTAAAAGGACAGTTCAGTGTAGTGTTCCTTTCTTTCTCATCATTTTGCCTATATGAAAGTTTCTGACTGTGTCGAGGGGTGTAATTAATGGCAGGAGAAGCAACTGGAGGCACAGGATGAAGCACTCATAAAATCCATTTTTCATGTAAGTATAGGTACTTCAAGTATTATATATGTCAATAATATTATCTGTGAAATTTTGTTTTCTCACGAGAATACTTGTCAAATGATAAAACAAGCACCAAAAGAAGTTGTTCGGAGGATCCATGATGAAGATGACGACCTTTACCAGCTTCCTACTAAGAGTTGTGGAACTTCAAGTGGTGATTTGAAGGTATGATTGGTTTTTTTCAACTGTTGCCTGAGATATATCTAGTTTTTTCATTTTTCATAGTTGGCAAATATGCAAAGTGATTTTTATATTATCCATATCAATGATGAAGACTGCATCTTCACATATGACCTTACATGTCATTAGGTCCATAGCCTTTTCTTTTCTTTCCTTTCATCTCTGTTGGCATTAGATTGGCTATGATACTGATAAAAAATAACCGTACAGCTGAAGAAGAAAAGGAGACAAAGAAGATCGATAACTTTTTGCTGTTAAACGGGGAACCTTGTATGTTTCTGTTCGTACAATCAACTTCTCCAAGTACACAAAATCCGTGTCCTTTTCAATAAGTGGCGACCAATCATTTTCTTATGTTTATAGTGCCTTTTTGTAGATGTATAATGTCTTTGAAACCCATGAGTTTCGTGTTGTTGCAGATATTTGTTTTTTATGAAGATCTTGGGAGTCCAACAGATTCTTTGACAAAGCACAGTTTTGCAGGAAACTTCAATAAATAAGGTAAGCCAACTAGAGTGACTTGAATTTCTAGCTTGTATAAACAGTTATATATTGGTAAATGATATTAGTACTGTTTACAGCTGAAGTGCTGGACCATAAGTTTTTAGCAAACCTGAGGGGAAGTTTATGCTGGATTCATCTACAGTTTATCAATACCAGTAATGATATCTTGTTTGCGTTTTATTATTATCGCTGATGCTGAAATTTAATCTCCAGTATTAGTTTGTTTGGAAGAGACTAGAACCAATGTAATGTTAAACATGTTTGAATAAATACATCTATAAAGTTGAAAGCGTAATCTACTGCTGTCCTGGTAGACGTAGTTACTCTGATATCAGTTATTATTATAGGCTTGCATCTGTTTTATCTCAATACCAGCGGCTAAACAACTATAATATGGGGATTGTGCAGCGCCTAAACACTAAACCAGCCTTCAATGCTGCAAGTGCAGTTTTTTAATCTTTGTCCAATCATCTGTTATTAAATTTCTAAGAGAGTAAGAGCATCAAGAAGGAAGCTTGTGACCGTTTTAAACATGACATCCTAGAACAAGGATCAGACTCAGATTACTAGATGTATATCATATTTTAGACTTATAATCTTTGTTATGTGAGTACTAAACTATGTTTGCCTTTCTGAATTAGACAAGCTGTCGTCGAACTGATGAGCTTGAGGCTACCTTGGTATGATATAGTTTGATGGTACCCGTAAACAAATCAAGTATAGAAGTATAGAATAGTCAGCAATGAGGAAAATTCCTCAAATGAAGGTATGATATAGTTTCATGAGCTGTATGTATGAGAGTTCTTTATTTTCATATGCAATATTGTTATTTTTATTTTCATATGCAATGTTATTTGAATGAGTATTATGTTGAGTTTTTGGGATTTAGCGTTTATATTAAGGTTAGGCGCTGCCAAGCTTTGTTGAGTTTTAGAATAAGTTTGGTCAAGATAATATTTTGAAGAATGAAATTAGCAATAATTTATGAGGTCAATGATTTTGTAGGTACTGCAATATATATGCTTAGGTATAACTTAACTCAACATTAAGTGACTGCATATTGTACGAAACAAGAAAACTACATGGAAGAAAAAAGGAAGACCCTTGCATGTGAAATGTGGGAGGTTTAAATGCAATTCTATATGGTTGGTCTTTATGACTGACTTGAAAGTAGCGATCTAGTTCAAGGAAACAGAACTACTATACTAACTTAACTTTGGTCACTTATGTCTTTGTAAGAGTTATAGCTCATAAATGAAGATTGTTCAATACTTTTTGCTTTGGTCATCTGACTAGATGGAGTAACATCTTGAGTGGACCGAAATATTTTTGAGCTGTTTGCTATCTTATTAGCTGTTGCATTATGCTATTTGATTATGTAGTTTCTATAGGGTATTTCCTTTTTGTTTTCAATTTAGTACTGAACTTGAGTAATGATTCATTTTGCTATGCGATAGCATCTTGTCGCTCCTAATCTTTTGCTCGTGTTTGCTAATACTCAAAAAAGTTCATACCAATAATGGCATATTAGTTTCTCCCTGTTTTTCTGAGAGTAATTATAGGTACATTTATTCTTTGATATAGGTAATCCGTGATAGCTTTTGGAGATTATCGGTAATGCATTCCCGTACGGCGAGTGCTCTCACATAGTGGACGGATCTATTACAGAGTTGGCACACCCTTCTAAAGTTTCTCAGTATCTATTTTCTGAGAATGAGGTAATAATTTTTTTGGCTTGTATCATTGTCCTTCCCAATCTGCATGCTACTCAGTGGAGTTGTAGCTTTAGAGTCTTTAAAAAAAATGTCATTACCAAATTTGGAAGTGTTCGTTCAAGTGCTTCAGTGATTAACTTGAACAAGCCATCATTAGATATATGCTAGTTATCGTTAACTATATGTGGACTATAATATAACCTGTATGTAACTATATGGGGACTAATATAATCTTTATGTAGTCGATAGCCTTAAGTTCAAGGTGTGTAGTAATAGTTTTGTTGTTTTAAAAGTTTGGTCTACCAAATCTTTTACTTGAACTCTGACCACCAAAACTGGTTCATAAAAATATTAAACCTAGAAATTTCGGAAGATTGTTATTTTGGTCGATACCTAACATTCAGCAGGCTTATTCTCAGGTTACTTCGTTAAATATTCGAAAGTCCCTGTTTGAATACTCACTTACTTTAGATCACCACTATGATCATCCATAAACAATTAGCTTTTCTTTAGTAATCAATGAATAGTTTTAAGAATGCAAGTGTTGGGTGTATATCACTTTCTGACACTGTAATGGTTTTCAGTTTCATTCTCTATTTAGTATCTAATAGCGTATGTGAAATGCTTGTTAGAGTTGCTGATTATAATGAATCCATACCCAAAGGCTATGATGACCTTCAATTTAGATTTTACTCCTTTAAATTGTTATACTATTATTTAACATTTAAATTGTGTAATAAATTCATAGTCCACATAAATATTGATTTTCAATTTATTGTGTCTTTTAAGTTGAAAGTCTGGAATTTCATTCCAATGTTGCTGGTAGTTTTGGAAAGAGAAGCAGAATGGATATCTGTCTGACGGCTGCTTAAATTGGATCGGCCTAATCATCCCCTATCTAGAATAGGAGGTAAGATCTCTAACACCCACGAATCCCATGTCAGTGGGTTTACATTTTACTTTTTATATTTATTTTTATGAGCTTCTTTAGTTAAATGGTTTTGTTAGCGTCCCTAAGCTCTAGGCATGCTGCAGGATAGCTAAATGGTTTTGTTAGCGTCCCTAAGCTCTAGGCATGCTGCAGGATAGCTAGTTATGTATAAAAGATATTTGTGTTAGGTTAAAAGGTTAAAATAATCACAGTGAAGGCCATAATCGTAAAAGATCAATTAATAATGATAGCTTGTAATTATGTGTTAGGTTAAAAGGCTAAATAGAAGAATAATATGCTTAGAAATTATGTGGAGGATTGTAGTTTAAGACTAAAGATGCTAAAGTGAACCAAAATGTTAATAAATTTAACAAATAATCGTCCATAAAGAAAAAAGATGTGAAGATGCTAAAATGAACCAAAATGTTAATAAGTTTAACAAATAATCGTAAAGACAGAAGATGTCGAAGCGATGATCTAAGTGCTAAGACACTACAAGAATAATCATAGTTGTAAATATAAGCTGCTAGATCAAAGATGTAAATGCTTAGAAATTAACATATATCCATAATTGTAGATATAACATACACGAAGTCAAAAACTCGAAGAAATTGCACGAGTGATAGTAGCTGAAAACTGAAGACGCTAAGATTGAAAACAAAAATTCAAAGAAATTGCCGGAGTAACCATAATTGGAGCAAAGACTTAATTTCACAATAACCCATAGTGATAACATAAGTCATTAAAGGAAAAACGATAATACTAAAAGGTTGCAAAAGGGGTCGTTGTTGAAGATTAAATAAGCTGAAGTGAAACCTAAATAAATTTCCACGAATGACCGTAATTAAATATAGATAACTTTTCAGTGAAGACTAAAAGTTCAAAAAATATCACGAACAACCATCGCTGGGGTGAAAAAAAAAACACTAAAAAATCGTAAGAACGATCGTTTTGAAGATCGAAGATACAGAGCCGAAGAAATAATTCCACATTAGTCTATAGTGAGAACATATGACGTTAAAATGAAAACGAAAATATTAAAAAGTCGTACGAACGACTATTTTGAAGACCGAAGATACATAGGCGAAGTCGTAATTCCACGTTAGTCTGAAGTGAGAACATAGGACGTTAAAATGTAAACAAAAATATTAAAAAATCGTACGAGCGACCGTTTTGAAGACCGAAGATACAGAAGCGAAGATGTAATTCCGCGTTAGTCTGTAGTGAGAACATATGACGTTAAAATGAAAACAAAAATAATAAAAAATTGTACGAGCGACCGTTTTGAAGACCGAAGATACAAAGGCGAAGATGTACGTAGTGAGAACATAAGACGTTAAAATGATAACAAAAATAATGAAAACGCGTACGAGCAAACATGTTGAAGACCGAAGATACAGAGGCGAAGTCGTAATTCCACGTTAATCTGTAGTGAGAACATAGGACGTTAAAATGATAAAAAAAAATATTAAAAAATCGTACGAGCGACCGTTTGAAGACCGAAGATACAAAAGCGAAGACGTAATTCCACGTTAGTCTGTAGTGAGAACATATGACGTTAAAATGAAAACAAAAATACTAAAAAATCGTACGAGCGACCGTTTTGAAGACCGAAGATACAAAGGCGGAACATATGACGTTAAAATAAATACTAAAAAATCGTACTAGCGTCCGTTTGAAGACCGAAGATACAGTAGCGAAGACGTAATTCCACGTTAGTCTGTAGTGAGAACATAGGACGTTAAAATGAAAAAAAGATATTAAAAAATCGTATGAGCGACCGTTTGAAGACCGAAGATACGAAAGCGAAGACGTAATTCCACGTTAGTTCGCAGTGAGAACATAGGACGTTAAAATGAAAACAAAAATACTAAAAAATCATACGAGCGACCGTTTGAAGACCGAAGATACAAAGGTGAAGACGTAATTCCACGTTAGTCTGTAGTGAGAACATAAGACGTTAAAATGATAAAAAAAAATAAATAAAAATCGTACGAGCGACCGTTTGAAGACCGAAGATACAAAGCGAAGACGTAATTTCACTTAAGTTTGTAGTGAGAACATAGGACGTTAAAATGATAAAAAAAATATTAAAAAATCGTACGAGCGACCGTTTGAAGACCGAAGATACAGAAGCGAAGACGTAATTCCACGTTAGTCCGTAGTGAGAACATAAGACGTTAAAATGAAAACAAAAATATTAAAAAATCGTACGAGCGACCATTTGAAGACCGAAGATACTGAATCGTAAGACGTAATTCCACGTTAGTCTTAGTGAGAACATAGGACGTTAAAATGAAAACAAAAATACTAAAAAATCGTACGAGCGTCCGTTTTGAAGACCGAAGATACAGAAGCGAAGACGTTATTCCACGTTAGTATGTAGTGAGAACATAGAGCGTTAAAATGAAAACAAAAATACTAAAAAATCGTATGAGCGTCCATTTTGAAGACCGAAGATACAAAAGCGAAGACGTTATTCCACGTTAGTCTGTAGTGAGAACATAGGACGTTAAAATGAAAACAAAAATACTAAAAAATCGTATGGGCGACCGTTTCGAAGACCGAAGATACAAAAGCGAAGTCGTTATTCCACGTTAGTCTGTAATGAGAACATAGGACGTTAAAATGATAATTAAAATACAAAAAATCGTACGAGCGACCGTTCGAAGACCGACGATACATAGGCGAAGTCGTTAATTCCACGTTAGTCTGTAGTGAGAACATAGGACGTTAAAATGAAAACAAAAATACTAAAAAATCGTACTAGCGACCGTTTGAAGACCGAAGATACAGAAGCGAAGACGTAATTCCACGTTAGTCTGTAGTGAGAACATAGGACGTTAAAATGAAAACAAAAATACTAAAAAATCGTACGAGCGTCCGTTTTGAAGACCGAAGATACAAAAGCGAAGACGTTATTCCACGTTAGTCTATAGTGAGAACATAGGACGTTAAAATGAAAACCAAATATACTAAAAAATCGTATCTGAGCGACCGTTTGAAGACCGAAGATACAGAAGCGAAGACGTAATTCCACGTTAGTCTATAGTGAGAACATAGGACGTTAAAATGAAAACAAAAATACTAAAAAATCGTACGAGCGTCCGTTTTGAAGACCGAAGATACAAAAGCGAAGACGTTATTCCACGTTAGTCTTTAGTGAGAACATAGGACGTTAAAATGAAAACCAAAATACTAAAAAATCGTACGAGCGACCGTTTGAAGACCGAAGATACGTCTGAAGCGAAGACGTTTCCACGTTAGTCCGTAGTGAGAACATAGGGCGTTAAAATGAAAACAAAAATACTAAAAAATCGTACGAGCGACCGTTTTGACCGAAGATACATGAAGCGAAGACGTTATTCCACGTTAGTCTTTAGTGAGAACATAGGACGTTAAAATGAAAACAAAAATACTAAAAAATCGTACGAAGCGACCGTTTGAAGACCGAAGATACAAGAAGCGAAGACGTAATTCCACGTTAGTCTTTAGTGAGAACATAGGACGTTAAAATGAAAACAAAAATAATAAAAAATTGTACGAGCGTTTATTTTGAAGACCGAAGATACAGAAAGCGAAGACGTTATTCCACGTTAGTCTCAGTGAGAACATAGGACGTTAAAATGAAAACAAAAATACTAAAAAATCGTCGAGCGTCCGTTTGAAGACCGAAGATACAGAAGCGAAGACGTTATTCCACGTTAGTCTGTAGTGAGAACATAGGACGTTAAAATGAAAACAAAAATACTAAAAAATCGTGCGAGCGACCGTTTGAAGACCGAAGATACAGAAGCGAAGACGTAATTCCACGTTAATCTTTAGTGAGAACATAAGACGTTAAAATGAAAACAAAAATACTAAAAAATCGTACGAGCGTCCGTTTTGAAGACCGAAGATACAAAAGCGAAGACGTTATTCCACGTTAGTCTGTAGTGAGAACATAGGACGTTAAAATGAAAACAAAAATACTAAAAAATCGTACGAGCGTCCGTTTGAAGACCGAAGATACAAAAGCGAAGACGTTATTCCACGTTAGTCTTTAGTGAGAACATAGGACGTTAAAATGAAAACAAAAATACTAAAAAATCGTACGAGCGACCGTTTGAAGACCGAAGATACAGAAGCGAAGACGTTATTCCACGTTAGTCTCGTAGTGAGAACATAGGACGTTAAAATGAAAACAAAAATACTAAAAAATCGTACGAGCGTCCGTTTGAAGACCGAAGATACAAAAGCGAAGACGTAATTCCACGTTAGTCTGTAGTGAGAACATAGGACGTTAAAATGAAAAAAAAAATACTAAAAAATCGCATTCTGAGCGACCGTTTGAAGACCGAAGATACAAAGCGAAGACGTAATTCCACGTTAGTCTATAGTGAGAACATAGGACGTTAAAATGAAAACAAAAATACTAAAAATCGCCGTACGAGCGACCGTTTGAAGACCGAAGATACAGAAGCGAAGACGTAATTCCACGTTAGTCTGTAGTGAGAACATAGGACGTTAAAATGAAAACAAAAATACTAAAAAATCGTACGAGCGTCCGTTTGAAGACCGAAGATACAGAAGCGAAGACGTAATTCCACGTTAGTATGTAGTGAGAACATAGGACGTTAAAATGAAAACAAAAATACTAAAAAATCGCATTTGAGCGTCCGTTTGAAGACCGAAGATACTGAGAACAAGACGTTATTCCACGTTAGTCTTTAGTGAGAACATAGGACGTTAAAATGAAAACAAAAATTCCTAAAAATCGTACGACGTCCGTTTTGAAGACCGAAGATACAGAAGCGAAGACGTTATTCCACGTTAGTCTGTAGTGAGAACATAGGACGTTAAAATGAAAACAAAAATACTAAAAAATCGTACGAGCGACCGTTTGAAGACCGAAGATACAAAGCGAAGACGTTATTCCACGTTAGTCTCGTAGTGAGAACATAGGACGTTAAAATGAAAACAAAAATACTAAAAAATCGTACGAGCGACCGTTTGAAGACCGAAGATACAAAAGCGAAGACGTTATTCCACGTTAGTCTGTAGTGAGAACATAGGACGTTAAAATGAAAACAAAAATACTAAAAAATCGTACGAGCGTCCGTTTGAAGACCGAAGATACAGAAGCGAAGACGTTATTCCACGTTAGTCTTTAGTGAGAACATAGGACGTTAAAATGAAAACAAAAATACTAAAAATCGTATTTGTGAGCGTCCGTTTGAAGACCGAAGATACAGAAGCGAAGACGTAATTCCACGTTAGTCTGTAGTGAGAACATAAGACGTTAAAATGATAAAAAAAATATTAAAAAATCGTATGAGCGACCGTTTGAAGACCGAAGATACAGAAGCGAAGACGTAATTCCACGTTAGTCTGTAGTGAGAACATAGGACGTTAAAATGAAAACAAAAATACTAAAAAATCGTACGAGCGTCCGTTTTGAAGACCGAAGATACAAAAGCGAAGACGTTATTCCACGTTAGTCTGTAGTGAGAACATAAGACGTTAAAATGAAAACAAAAATACTAAAAAATCGTACGAGCGACCGTTTTGAAGACCGAAGATACATAAGCGAAGACGTTATTCCACGTTAGTCTGTAGTGAGAACATAGGACGTTAAAATGAAAACAAAAATACTAAAAAATCGTACGAGCGTCCGTTTGAAGACCGAAGATACAGAAGCGAAGACGTAATTCCACGTTAGTCTGTAGTGAGAACATATGACGTTAAAATGATAAAAAAATATAAAAAAAAGTCTGTAGTGAGAACATAGGACGTTCAAATGAAAAAAAAAATACTAAAAAATCGTACGAGCGACCGTTTGAAGACCGAAGATACATAAGCGAAGACGTAATTCCACGTTAGTCTGTAGTGAGAACATAGGACGTTAAAATGAAAAAAAAATACTAAAAAATCGTACGAGCGACCGTTTGAAGACCGAAGATACAGAAGCGAAGACGTAATTCCACGTTAGTCTGTAGTGAGAACATAGGACGTTAAAATGAAAACAAAAATACTAAAAAATAGGACGCAAAATGAACGAGCGTCCGTTTGAAGACCGAAGATACAAGATAAGCGAAGACGTAATTCCACGTTAGTCTCAGTAGTGAGAACATAGGACGTTAAAATGAAAACAAAAATACTAAAAAATCGTGCACGACGTCGTTTGAAGACCGAAGATACAGAAGCGAAGACGTAATTCCACGTTAGTCTTTAGTGAGAACATAGGACGTTAAAATGAAAACAAAAATACTAAAAAATCGTACGAGCGTCCGTTTTGAAGACCGAAGATACATAAGCGAAGACGTTATTCCACGTTAGTCTGTAGTGAGAACATAGGACGTTAAAATGAAAACAAAAATACTAAAAAATCGTACGAGCGACCGTTTGAAGACCGAAGATACAAGCGAAGACGTTATTCCACGTTAGTCTATGTAGTGAGAACATAGGACGTTAAAATGAAAACAAAAATACTAAAAAATCGTACGAGCGACCGTTTGAAGACCGAAGATACAAAAGCGAAGACGTAATTCCACGTTAGTCTTTAGAAGAACATAGGACGTTAAAATGAAAACAAAAATACTAAAAATCGTACGAGCGACCATTTTTGAAGACCAAAGATACAAAGCGAAGACGTAATTCCACGTTAGTCTATGTAGTGAGAACATAGGACGTTAAAATGAAAACAAAAATACTAAAAAATCGTACGAGCGTCCGTTTGAAGACCGAAGATACAGAAGCGAAGACGTTATTCCACGTTAGTCTGTAGTGAGAACATAGGACGTTAAAATGAAAACAAAAATACTAAAAAATCGTACGAGCGTCCGTTTGAAGACCGAAGATACAGAAGCGAAGACGTTATTCCACGTTAGTCTGTAGTGAGAACATATGACGTTAAAATGAAAACAAAAATACTAAAAATCGTCTGAGCGTCCGTTTGAAGGCCGAAGGTACAGAAGCGAAGACGTAATTCCACGTTAACCTTTAGTGAGAACATAGGACGTTAAAATGAAAACAAAAATACTAAAAAATCGTACGAAGCGTCATGGTTTGAAGACCGAAGATACTGAAAGCGAAGACGTTATTCCACGTTAGTCTCGTAGTGAGAACATAGGACGTTAAAATGAAAACAAAAAAATACTAAAAAATCGTACGAGCGACCGTTTGAAGACCGAAGATACAAAGCGAAGACGTTATTCCACGTTAGTCCAGAGTGAGAACATAGGACGTTAAAATGAAACCAAAAATACTAAAAAATCGTACGAGCGTTCGTTTTGAAGACCGAAGATACATAAGCGAAGACGTTATTCCACGTTAGTCTATAGTGAGAACATAGGACGTTAAAATGAAAACAAAAATACTAAAAAATCGTATTTGAGCGTCCGTTTGAAGACCGAAGATACATGAAGCGAAGACGTTATTCCACGTTAGTCTGTAGTGAGAACATAGGACGTTAAAATGAAAACAAAAATACTAAAAAATCGTATTTGAGCGTTCGTTTCGAAGACCGAAGATACAAAAGCGAAGACGTTATTCCACGTTAGTCTATAGTGAGAACATAGGACGTTAAAATGATAACCAAAATATTAAAAAAATCGTACGAGCGACCGTTTGAAGACCGAAGATACAGAAGCGAAGACGTTTTTCCACGTTAGTCTTTAGTGAGAACATAGGACGTTAAAATGAAAACAAAAATACTAAAAAATCGTACGAGCGACCGTTTGAAGACCGAAGATACTGAAGCGAAGACGTTATTCCACGTTAGTCTGTAGTGAGAACATAGGACGTTAAAATGAAAAAAAATACTAAAAAATCGTATTTGAGCGTCCGTTTGAAGACCGAAGATACAAAAGCGAAGACGTTATTCCACGTTAGTCTTTAGTGAGAACATAGGGCGTTAAAATGAAAACAAAAATACTAAAAAATCGTACGAGCGACCGTTTGAAGACCGAAGATACACGAAGCGAAGACGTAATTCCACGTTAGTCTTGTAGTGAGAACATAGGGCGTTAAAATGAAAACAAAATATTACTAAAAAATCGTACGAGCGTTCGTTTTGAAGACCGAAGATACAAAAGCGAAGACGTTATTCCACGTTAGTCCAGTAGTGAGAACATAGGACGTTAAAATGAAAACAAAAATACTAAAAATCGTACGAGCGACCGTTTGAAGATCGAAGATACGAAAGCGAAGACGTAATTCCACGTTAGTCTAGTAGTGAGAACATAGGACGTTAAAATGAAAAAAAATACTAAAAAATCGCGTTTGAGCGACCGTTTGAAGACCGAAGATACAAAGCGAAGACGTTATTCCACGTTAGTCTGTAGTGAGAACATAGGACGTTAAAATGAAAAAAAAAATACTAAAAAATCGTACGTGCGACCGTTTGAAGACCGAAGATACAAAAGCGAAGACGTAATTCCACGTTAGTCTGTAGTGAGAACATAGGACGTTAAAATGATAAAAAAATATTAAAAAATCGTACGAGCGACCGTTTGAAGACCGAAGATACAGAAGCGAAGACGTAATTCCACGTTAGTCTGTAGTGAGAACATAGGACGTTAAAATGAAAACAAAAATACTAAAAAATCGTACTTGCGTTAGTTTGAAGACCAAGATACAAAGCGAAGACGTTATTCCACGTTAGTCTATAGTGAGAACATAGGACGTTAAAATGAAAACAAAAATACTAAAAAATCGTATTTGTGCGTCCGTTTGAAGACCGAAGATACTGAAGCGAAGACGTTATTCCACGTTAGTCTGTAGTGAGAACATAGGACGTTAAAATGAAAACAAAAATACTAAAAAATCGTACGAGCGTCCGTTTGAAGACCGAAGATACAGAAGCGAAGACGTAATTCCACGTTAGTCTTTAGTGAGAACATAGGACGTTAAAATGAAAACAAAAATACTAAAATATCGTATGAGCGTTCGTTTTGAAGACCGAAGATACAGAAGCGAAGACGTTATTCCACGTTAGTCTGTAGTGAGAACATAGGACGTTAAAATGAAAACAAAAATACTAAAAAATCGTACGAGCGTCCGTTTGAAGACCGAAGATACAGAAGCGAAGACGTAATTCCACGTTAGTCTGTAGTGAGAACATAGGACGTTAAAATGAAAACAAAAATACTAAAAAATCGTATGAGCGACCGTTTGAAGACCGAAGATACATAAGCGAAGACGTTATTCCACGTTAGTCTGTAGTGAGAACATAGGACGTTAAAATGAAAACAAAAATACTAAAAAATCGTACGAGCGACCGTTTGAAGACCGAAGATACAAAAGCGAAGACGTTATTCCACGTTAGTCTTTAGTGAGAACATAGGACGTTAAAATGAAAAAAAAAATACTAAAAAATCGTACGAGCGTTCATTTTGAAGACCGAAGATACAGTAGCGAAGACGTAATTCCACGTTAGTCTGTAGTGAGAACATAGGACGTTAAAATGAAAAAAAAAATACTAAAAAAAAATCGTGAAGACCGAGCGACCGTTTGAAGACCGAAGATACAAAATGAAAACAAAATACTAAGACGTAATTCCACGTTAGACGCTCCACGTAGTGAGAACATAGGACGTTAAAATGAAAACAAAAATACTAAAAAATCGTACGAGCGTTCGTTTGAAGACCGAAGATACTGAAAAAGCGAAGACGTTATTCCACGTTAGTCTTTAGTGAGAACATAGGACGTTAAAATGAAAACAAAAATACTAAAAATCGTACAGCGTCCGTTTTGAAGACCGAAGATACGTAAGCGAAGACGTAATTCCACGTTAGTCTTTAGTGAGAACATAGGACGTTAAAATGAAAACAAAAATACTAAAAAATCGTATGTGCGTTCGTTTTGAAGACCGAAGATACCGAAGCGAAGACGTTATTCCACGTTAGTCTGTAGTGAGAACATAGGACGTTAAAATGAAAACAAAAATACTAAAAAATCGTACGAGCGTCGTTTTGAAGACCGAAGATACATAAGCGAAGACGTTATTCCACGTTAGTCTGTAGTGAGAACATAGGACGTTAAAATGAAAACAAAAATACTAAAAAATCGTGACGAGCGACCGTTTGAAGACCCGAAGATACAGAAGCGAAGACGTTATTCCACGTTAGTGTGTAGTGAGAACATAGGACGTTAAAATGAAATTAAAAAATACTAAAAAATCGTACGAGCGTCCGTTTGAAGACCGAAGATACAGAAGCGAAGACGTAATTCCACGTTAGTCTGTAGTGAGAACATAAGACGTTAAATGAAAAAAAAATACTAAAAAATCGTACGAGCGTTCGTTTTGAAGACCGAAGATACAGAAGCGAAGACGTTATTCCACGTTAGTCCATAGTGAGAACATAGGACGTTAAAATGAAACCAAAAATACTAAAAAAATCGTACGAGGCGACCGTTTGAAGACCGAAGATACTGAAGCGAAGACGTAATTCCACGTTAGTCTATAGTGAGAACATAGGACGTTAAAATGAAAAAAAAATACTAAAAAATCGTACGAAGCGACCGTTTTGAAGACCGAAGATACAAAAGCGAAGACGTTATTCCACGTTAGTCCGTAGTGAGAACATAGGGCGTTAAAATGAAAACAAAAATACTAAAAAAATCGTACGACGTCCGTTTTAAAGACCGAAGATACAAAGGCGAAGATGTAATTCCACGTTAATGCGAAGTGAGAACATAGGATATGACGTTAAAATGATAACAAAATACTAAAAAATCGTACGAGCGACCGTTTGAAGACCGAAGATTCAGAAACGAAGACGTAATTCCACGTTAGTCATAGTGAGAACATAGGACGTTAAAATGAAAACAAAAATACTAAAAATCGTACGAGCGACCGTTTGAAGACCGAAGATACGGAAGCGAAGACGTAATTCCACGTTAGTCCAGTGAGAAACATAGGACGTTAAAATGAAAACAAAAATACTAAAAAATCGTATTGAGCGACCGTTTGAAGACCGAAGATACAAAAAGCGAAGACGTTATTCCACGTTAGTCAGTAGTGAGAACATAGGACGTTAAAATGAAAACAAAAATACTAAAAAATCGTATTTGAGCGACCGTTTGAAGACCGAAGATACAAAAGCGAAGACGTAATTCCACGTTAGTCTTAGTGAGAACATAAGACGTTAAAATGAAAAAAAATAATAAAAATCGTTTACGAGCGTTCCGTTTGAAGACCGAAGATACGTAAGCGAAAGACGTAATTCCACGTTAGTCCGTAGTGAGAACATAGGCGTTAAAATGAAAACAAAAATACTAAAAAATCGTATTTGTGCGACCGTTTTGAAGACCGAAGATACAAAAGCGAAGACGTAATTCCACGTTAGTGTGTAGTGAGAACATAGGATGTTAAAATGATAAAAAAAAATACGAAAAAATATTTACGACCGATCTTTTAAAGACCGAAGATACAGAAGCGAAGACGTAATTCCACATTAGTCTGTAGTGAGAACATAGGACGTTAAAATGAAAACAAAAATACTAAAAATCGTATTTCGTCCGTTTTTGAAGACCGAAGATACGAAGCGAAGACGTAATTCCACGTTAGTCCTTAGTGAGAACATAGGACGTTAAAATGAAAACAAAAATACTAAAAATCGTATGAGCGTCGTTTTGAAGACCGAAGATACGATGCGAAGACGTTATTCCACGTTAGTCATAGCGTAGTGAGAACATAGGACGTTAAAATGAAAACAAAAATACTAAAAAATCGTATGAAATGCGTCCGTTTGAAGACCGAAGATACAAAGCGAAGACGTTATTCCACGTTAGTCCGTAGTGAGAACATAGGACGTTAAAATGAAAAAAAATACTAAAAAATCGTACGATTGACCGTTTGAAGACCGAAGATACATAAGCGAAAGACGTAATTCCACGTTAGTCTTGTAGTGAGAACATAGGACGTTAAAATGAAAACAAAAATACTAAAAAATCTTCGATGCGTTCATTTTTGAAGACCGAAGATACAAAGCGAAGACGTTATTCCACGTTAGTCTATAGTGAGAACATAGGACGTTAAAATGAAACCAAAAATACTAAAAAATCGTCGAGCGACCGTTTGAAGACCGAAGATACATAAGCGAAGACGTTATTCCACGTTAGTCCTAGTAGTGAGAACATAGGACGTTAAAATGAAACCAAAAATACTAAAAATCGTTTGAGCGTCCGTTTGAAGACCGAAGATACAAAAAGCGAAGACGTAATTCCACGTTAGTCATGTAGTGAGAACATAGGACGTTAAAATGAAAACAAAAATACTAAAAAATCGTGAAGACCGTTTGAAGACCGAAGTTACAGAAGCGAAGACGTTATTTCACGTTAGTCTGTAGTGAGAACATATGACGTTAAAATGAAACCAAAAATACTTAAAAATCGTACGAGCGACCGTTTGAAGACCGAAGATATAGAAGAGAAGACGTAATTCCACGTTAGTCTGTAGTGAGAACATAGGACGTTAAAATGATAAAAAAAATATTAAAAATCGTACGAGCGTCCGTTTGAAGACCGAAGATCTGAAGACGCGAAGACGTAATTCCACGTTAGTCCAAAAAATAGTGAGAACATAGGACGTTAAAATGAAAACAAAAATACTAAAAATCGTAAAATGAGCGACCGTTTGAAGACCGAATCTGAATACGAAAGACGTAATTCCACGTTAGTCTATAGTGAGAACATAGGACGTTAAAATGAAAACAAAAATACTAAAAAATCGTACGAGCGTTCGTTTGAAGACCGAAGATACAAAGCGAAGACGTTATGCCACGTTAGTCTGTAGTGAGAACATATGACGTTAAAATGAAAACAAAAATACTAAAAAATCGTACAAGCGTCCGTTTGAAGACCGAAGATACCGAAGCGAAGACGTAATTCCACGTTAGTCTGTAGTGAGAACATAGGACGTTAAAATGAAAACAAAAATACTAAAAAATCGTACGAGCGTTCGTTTTGAAGACCGAAGATACAGAAGCGAAGACGTTATTCCACGTTAGTCTGTAGTGAGAACATATGACGTTAAAATGAAAACAAAAATACTTAAAAATCGTACGAGCGACCGTTTGGAGACCGAAGATACATAAGCGAAGACGTAATTCCACGTTAGTCTGTAGTGAGAACATAGGACGTTAAAATGATAAAAAAATATTAAAAAATCGTACGAGCGACCGTTTGAAGACCGAAGATACATAAGCGAAGACGTAATTCCACGTTAGTCTGTAGTGAGAACATAGGACGTTAAAATGAAAACAAAAATACTAAAAAATCTTACGACCATTCATTTTGAAGACCGAAGATACGGAAGCGAAGACGTTATTCCACGTTAGTCTGTAGTGAGAACATAGGACGTTAAAATGAAACCAAAAATACTAAAAAATCGTAAATTTGAATCGTTTGAAGACCGAAGATACAAAAGCGAAGACGTTATTCCACGTTAGTCTGTAGTGAGAACATAGGACGTTAAAATGAAAACAAAAATACTAAAAAATCGTACGAGCGTCCGTTTTGAAGACCGAAGATACAGTAGCGAAGACGTAATTCCACGTTAGTCTGTAGTGAGAACATAGGACGTTAAAATGAAAACAAAAATACTAAAATATCGCACGAGCGTTCGTTTTGAAGACCGAAGATACAAAAGCGAAGACGTTATTCCACGTTAGTCTGTAGTGAGAACATAGGACGTTAAAATGAAACCAAAAATACTTAAAAATCGTACGAGCGACCGTTTGAAGACCGAAGATACAGAAGTGAAGACGTAATTCCACGTTAGTCTGTAGTGAGAACATAG
Organism: Papaver armeniacum; assembly: GCA_023531295.1. Lineage (NCBI taxonomy): Eukaryota > Viridiplantae > Streptophyta > Magnoliopsida > Ranunculales > Papaveraceae > Papaver > Papaver armeniacum. The sequence goes on along the minus strand of JAJJWW010002714.1, from coordinate 26,610 downwards.
GACGTTAAAATGATAAAAAAAAAATATTAGAAAATCGTATGAGCGACCGTTTGAAGACCGAAGATACATAAGCGAAGACGTAATTCCACGTTAGTCTGTAGTGAGAACATAGGGCGTTAAAATGAAAACAAAAATACTAAAAAAATCTTACGAGCCTTCGTTTTGAAGACCGAAGATACGGAAGCGAAGATGTTATTCCACGTTAGTCTGTAGTGAGAACATAGGACGTTAAAATGAAACCAAAAATACTAAAAAATCGTATTTGAATCCGTTTGAAGACCGAAGATACAAAAACGAAGACGTTATTCCACGTTAGTCCGTAGTGAGAACATAGGGCGTTAAAATGAAACCAAAAATACTAAAAAATCGTCATTGGACGAGCGACCGTTTGAAGACCGAAGATACAGAAGCGAAGACGTAATTCCACGTTAGTCTGTAGTGAGAACATAGGACGTTAAAATGAAAACAAAAATACTAAAAAATCGTACGAGCGTCCGTTTGAAGACCGAAGATACAGAAGCGAAGACGTAATTCCACGTTAGTCTGTAGTGAGAACATAGGACGTTAAAATGAAAACAAAAATACTAAAAAATCGTACGAGCGTCCGTTTGAAGACCGAAGATAAGAAGCGAAGACGTTATTCCACGTTAGTCTGTAGTGAGAACATAGGACGTTAAAATGAATCCAAAAATACTAAAAAATCGTACGAGCGACCGTTTGAAGACCGAAGATACCGAAGCGAAGACGTAATTCCACGTTAGTCTTTAGTGAGAACATAGGACGTTAAAATGATAAAAAAAATATTAAAAAATCGCGATACGACCGTATTTGAAGACCGAAGATACGAAGCGAAGACGTAATTCCACGTTAGTCCTAGTGAGAACATAGGACGTTAAAATGAAACCAAAAATACTAAAAAAATCGTACGAGCGTTCGTTTGAAGACCGAAGATACGAAGCGAAGACGTTATTCCACGTTAGTTTGTAGTGAGAATAGGACGTTAGAATAAAAACGAAAATACTAAAAAATCGTACGAGTAACAGTTTTGAAGACCGAAGATACATGGTCGAAGACGTAATTCCACGCTATCCCGTGGTGAGAACATAGGACGTTAAAATGAAAACAAAAATACTAAAAAATCGTACGAGCGACCATTTGAAGACCGAAGATACAAAAGAGATAACGTTATTCCACGTTAGTTTGTAGTGAGAACATAGGACGTTAAAATGAAACAAAAAATACTAAAAAATCGTACGAGCGACCGTTTGAAGACCGAAGATACAGAAGCGAAAACTTAATTCCACGTTAGTCTGTAGTGAGAACATAGGACGTTAAAATGATAAAAAAATATTAAAAAATCGTACGAGCGAGTTCGTTTGAAGACCGAAGATACGAAAGCGAAGACGTAATTCCACGTTAGTCTAGTAGTGAGAACATAGGACGTTAAAATGAAAACAAAAATACTAAAAATCGTACGAGCGTTCGTTTGAAGACCGAAGATACAAAAGCGAAGACGTAATTCCACGTTAGTCCTAGTAGTGAGAACATAGGACGTTAAAATGAAAACAAAAATACTAAAAATCGTATTTGAGCGTCCGTTTTGAAGACCGAAGATACGAAAGCGAAGACGTTATTCCACGTTAGTCTGTAGTGAGAACATAGGACGTTAAAATGAAAACAAAAATACTAAAAAATCGTAAATTTGCGATTTTGAAGACCGAAGATACGTTAATTCCACGTTAGTCTTTAGTGAGAACATAGGGCGTTAAAATGAAAAAAAAATACTAAAAATCGAAGACCGAAAGATACGAAGACGTTATTTCACGTTAGTCCGTAGTGAGAACATATGACGTTAAAATGAAAAAAAAAATACTAAAAAATCGTATGAGCGTCCGTTTGAAGACCGAAGATACAGAAGCGAAGACGTAATTCCACGTTAGTCTTTAGTGAGAACATAGGACGTTAAAATGAAAACAAAAATACTAAAAAATCGTACGAGCGACCGTTTGAAGACCGAAGATACAGAAGCGAAGACGTAATTCCACGTTAGTCTCGTAGTGAGAACATAGGACGTTAAAATGAAAACAAAAATACTAAAAAATCGTACGAGCGTCCATTTGAAGACCGAAGATACTGAGCGAAGACGTTATTCCACGTTAGTCGCAGTAGTGAGAACATAGGACGTTAAAATGAAACCAAAAATACTAAAAAATCGTACGAGCGACCGTTTGAAGACCGAAGATACAGATGCAAAGACGTAATTCCACGTTAGTCTATAGTGAGAACATAGGACGTTTAAATGATAAAAAAATATTAAAAAATCGTACGACGTCCGTTTGAAGACCGAAGATAGAGAAGCGAAGACGTAATTCCACGTTAGTCCTTTAGTGAGAACATAGGACGTTAAAATGAAAACAAAAATACTAAAAAATCGTGACGAGCGTTCGTTTTGAAGACCGAAGATACATAAGCGAAGACGTAATTCCACGTTAGTCTGTAGTGAGAACATAGGACGTTAAAATGAAAACAAAAATACTAAAAAATCGTACGAGCGTCCGTTTTGAAGATCGAAGATACATAAGCGAAGACGTTATTCCACGTTAGTCGTAGTGAGAACATAGGCCGTTAAAATGAAACCAAAAATACTAAAAATCGCACGAGCGTACCGTTTGAAGACCGAAGATACAAAAAGCGAAGACGTAATTCCACGTTATTCGTAGTGAGAACATAGGACGTTAAAATGGAACCAAAAATACTAAAAAATCGTACGAGCGAACGTTTGAAGACCGAAGATACAGAAGCGAAAACGTAATTTCACGTTAGTCTGTAGTGAGAACATAAAACATTAAAATGATAAAAAAAATACTAAAAAATCGTACGAGCGTTCGTTTTGAAGACCGAAGATACAGAAGCGAAAACGTTATTCCACGTTAGTCTGTAGTGAGAACATAGGACGTTAAAATGATAAAAAAAATACTAAAAAATCGTACGAGCGACCATTTGAAAACCGAAGATACAGAAGCGATAACGTTATTCCACGTTAGTCTGTAGTGAGAACATAGGACGTTAAAATGAAAACAAAAATACTAAAAAATCGTACGACACCGTTACCGTTTTGAAAGACCGAAGATACGAAGCGAAGACGTTATTCCACGTTAGTCTATAGTGAGAACATAGGACGTTAAAATGAAAACAAAAAAATATTAAAAATCGTACGAGGGACCGTTTGAAGACCGAAGATACGTGGCGAAGACGTAATTCCACGTTAGTCCCAAAGTGAGAACATAGGACGTTAAAATGAAAACAAGAATACTAAAATATCGTACGAGCGTTCGTTTTGAAGACCGAAGATACAGAAGCGAAGACGTTATGCCATGTTAGTCTGTAGTGAGAACATAGGACGTTAAAATGAAAACAAAAATACTAAATATCGTACGAGCGTTCGTTTTGAAGACCGAAGATACAGAAGCGAAGACGTTATTCCACGTTAGTCTGTAGTGAGAACATATGACGTTAAAATGAAAACAAAAATATTAAAAAATCGTTTGAGCGACCGTTTGAAGACCGAAGATACGAAAGCGAAGACGTTATTCCACGTTAGTCTGTAGTGAGAACATAGGACGTTAAAATGAAACCAAAAATACTAAAATATCGTACGAGCGTTCGTTTTGAAGACCGAAGATTTAGAAGTGAAGACGTTATGCCATGTTAGTCTGTAGTGAGAAAATAAGACGTTAAAATGAAAACAAAAATACTAAAATATCGTACAAGCGTCCATTTCGAAGACCGAAGATACAGTAGCGAAGACGTAATTCCACGTTAGTCTTTAGTGAGAACATAAAACGTTAAAATGAAAACAAAAATACTAAAATATCGTATGAGCGTTCGTTTTGAAGACCGAAGATACAGAAGCGAAGACGTTATTCCACGTTAGTCTGTAGTGAGAACATAGGACGTTAAAATGAAAACAAAAATACTAAAAAATCGTACGAGCGACCGTTTGAAGATCGAAGTTACAGAAGCGAAGACGTTATTTCACGTTAGTCTGTAGTGAGAACATAGGACGTTAAAATGAAACCAAAAATACTTAAAAATCGTACGAGCGACCGTTTGAAGACCGAAGATACAAAAGCGAAGACGTAATTCCACGTTAGTCTGTAGTTAGAACATATGACGTTAAAATGATAAAAAAAATATTAAAAAATCGTACGAGCGAACGTTTGAAGACCGAAGATACAGAAGCGAAGACGTAATTCCACGTTAGTCTATAGTGAGAACATAGGACGTTAAAATGAAAACAAAAATACTAAAATATCGTACGAGCGTCCGTTTCGAATATCGAAGATACAGTAGCGAAGACGTAATTCCACGTTAGTCTGTAGTGAGAACATATGACGTTAAAATGAAAACAAAAATACTAAAATATCGCACGTAGCGTTCGTTTTGAAGACCGAAGATACTGAGAGCGAAGACGTTATTTCACGTTAGTCTAATTGTGAGAACATAGGATGTTAAAATGAAACCAAAAATACTAAAAAATCGTCGAGCGTCCGTTTGAAGACCGAAGATACGAAGCGAAGACGTAATTCCACGTTAATCCTTTAGTGAGAACATAGGACGTTAAAATGAAAACAAAAATATTAAAAAATCGTACGACCGACCGTTTGAAGACCGAAGATACATAAGCGAAGACGTAATTCCACGTTAGTCTGTAGTGAGAACATAGGACGTTAAAATGAAACCAAAAATACTAAAATATCGTACAAGCGTCCTTTTCGAAGACCGAAGATACAGTAGCGAAGACGTAATTCCACGTTAGTCTTTAGTGAGAACATAAAACGTTAAAATGAAAACAAAAATACTAAAATATCGTATGAGCGTTCGTTTTAAAGACCGAAGATACAGAAGCGAAGACGTTAATTCCACGTTAGTCTGTAGTGAGAACATAGGACGTTAAAATGAAAACAAAAATACTAAAAAATCGTATTTGAGCGACCGTTTGAAGACCGAAGATACGTAAGCGAAGACGTAATTCCACGTTAGTATATAGTGAGAACATAGGACGTTAAAATTAAACAAAAATACGTAAAAAATCGTTTCAAGACCGAAGATAGGCGAAGACGTTATTCCACGTTAGTCCAGTAGTGAGAACATAGGACGTTAAAATGAAAAAACAAAATACTTAAAAATCGTCGAAATGCGACCCTTTGAAGACCGAAGATACGAGAAGCGAAGACGTAATTCCACGTTAGTCCGTAGTGAGAACATAGGACGTTAAAATGAAAAAAAAATACTAAAAAATCGTACGAGCGACCGTTTGAAGACCGAAGATACAAAAGCGAAGACGTAATTCCACGTTAGTGCGTAGTGAGAACATAGGACGTTAAAATGAAAACAAAAATACTAAAATATCGCACGAGCGACCGTTTGAAGACCGAAGATACGAAAAGCGAACGTAATTCCATGTTAGTCTCGTAGTGAGAACATAGGACGTTAAAATGAAAACAAAAATACTAAAAAATCGTACGAGCGTTCGTTTTGAACACCGAAGATACAGAAGCGAAGACGTTATTTCACGTTAGTCTGTAGTGAGAACATAGGACGTTAAAATGAAACCAAAAATACTTAAAAATCGTACGAGCGACCGTTTGAAGACCGAAGATACAGAATCGAAGACGTAATTCCACGTTAGTCTGTAGTGAGAACATAGGACGTTAAAATGATAAAAAAAAATATTAAAAAATCGTACGAGCGTTCGTTTGAAGACCGAGAAGATACGAAGCGAAGACGTAATTCCACGTTAGTCTCGTAGTGAGAACATAGAACGTTAAAATGAAAACAAAAATACTAAAAATCGTACGACGACCGTTTGAAGACCGAAGATACAGTAGCGAAGACGTAATTCCACGTTAGTATGTAGTGAGAACATAGGACGTTAAAATGAAAACAAAAATACTAAAAAATCGCATTTGTGGCGAAGCGTTCGTTTGAAGACCAGAAGATACTGACGAAGACGTTATTCCACGTTAGTCTATAGTGAGAACATAGGACGTTAAAATGAAAACAAAAATACTAAAAAAATCGTCGAGCGTTCGTTTGAAGACCGAAGATACTGAAGCGAAGACGTAATTCCACGTTAGTCTATAGTGAGAACATAGGACGTGAAAATGAAAACAAAAATACTAAAAAATCGGACGAGCGACCGTTTGAAGACCGAGGATACAGAAACGAAGATGTAATTCCACGTTAGTGCGTAGTGAAAACATAAGCGTGAAGATGGAAACAAAAAATGTTAAAAAAATCGTACGAGCGAACGGTTTGAAGACCGAATATACAGAGGCGAAGACGTAATTCCACGTTAGTCTATAATGAGAACATAGGACGTTAAAATGAAAACAAAAATACTAAAAAATCGTCGAGCGTAGTTTGAAGACCGAAGATATCAAAAGCGAAGACGTAATTCCACGTTAGTCCAGTGAGAACATAGGACGTTAAAATGAAAACAAAAATACTAAAAATCGCATTTGCGCGTTCGTTTTGAAGACCGAAGATACAAAAGCGAAGATGTAATTTCACGTTAGTCTGTAGTGAGAACATAGGACGTTAACATGAAAACAAAAATACTAAAAAATCGTACGAGCGACCGTTTGAAGACCAAAGATACAAAAGCGAAGACGTAATTCCACGTTAGTATGTAGTGAGAACATAGAGATTAGAGGAAAGTGATGAATCGCTGTTGTCAATAAACCAATCGAATCGACCTTGAAATGAATTTTTCCTTTAGTCGTATCTTCGAAAGAGTGTGGTTGGAGGAGGCTTGTATGCCAAATACCTTCAAATGAATTCCTATTCCGCCGAATCAAAAGCCACAATGTCCTCTGATCCCTCTTGCGTCTTGTATTCATAACTCATAAGTGAGATATGCATACACACTATTACTTAAATAATTTTGTGTTCATTTTTGGATAATGTATATGAATAATTTTACAATGTTATTTTCGCTTAAAACAAAATAGAAAACTATCTTGCAAAGAAATACGATTTAAAGTCCGGAGAAAAAGAAAAATTACACCAGTTAGATATATCATATTAAAGCAGTGTCGTTACAGCACGAGCTATATCTAGAGATTTATTACAAGTTACAACTATTTGTTAACCTCATGGTTATTTCTAGTTTACATACAAAATATCAATAATATTTAAAAAAAAAAAAAAAAAAAAAAAAAAAAAAAAACCCTTTTGATAGCCCTCCGAGTAATGCATGCTTCCTTTCCCTTTATGTAGTCTGTGGACTGTGGTGCCATTGGTATCACCAAAAATCACCACTTGTTTGCTATTTCTGCTTCTAGCCCACATCTCTGTTAGCTATAAGGCTAAGGCTTCAGCTACAACTGGTTCTGAGGTGATACCTGAATTCACGCAAAAATCGTCAATCTCACCATCTTTATAATGCACAAAACCAAGACCATATTCACCTGATCGGTTAATAAAAGAAGCATCCATATGATAGAACTCGGAGAGACTGCATTAGGCTAGTTTTATCAGGCCTCACACTACTGGAAACTCTATTCTGCTGTGTTCCATTCCGAGGGTGCTTAATACTAAAGTAAAGAAGGTCTCTTCTGATAATGTTCTCTAATTCAAGAGGATAGGTTTTTCAGATGACCCCATTCTAGAGAAATATTTCTAAAGGCAGGACAAGGAATACCAGATACCTAGACAAACCAAATGGCCCTTGTGAATGGGCAATCAATAAAAATATGAGAGCCAGATTCAGCAATACCCTAGCTACAAGACACAAGTTACACGATATGGAAGCAAAAGAATATGCTTTTGCTATTTTAGCATTCAGGGAGTAGGAAAAGATTCTCCAGACTAATAAGCTAATCCTAGGACAACTGCCTGCAGGGGTAACCAAATAGTTCGTTACACGTTTAACCAAATAATGAACCAACGAGCATTCAGAATGTGACATACACAGATTGTCATAAAAGAAAATGCAACAAAATATAATATCACTTGCCCATAATAACAGAAATGTAATTTAATAGGGACTACAGTAGTTGTCCAAAAACATCAAAATAAAAGTAACTGCAGTAGGGTTCCATCATCAAAACGTAAATTAAAAGCATAAAGTGATCACTACTTGTGTCTTCCTCGATTACAACTATCAAGTTACAGCTCGGGATGGAATCAATCAATTATATTTCCATCTACATAGTAGGAAATTCTGGAAAACCTTGTACTCATCAGTTAAGAGGGTGATATCCAAATCCATGTACAGTTTTTTCTTGTTGTTGATGCATATCACTGGAAAATTCACGACTCCTCACACTAATGAGATTACAGATGTAAGCTTGCATCTGGGGTATCATAAAAGTCGAGTTCTAAATGAGCAGTACCGACGTTCGATATAGGAATCATACACCATTTGCACTGATTTCATAGAATCAATTTGACATGTATCAAGTGGATTTTCTCTGCGAAAACTCAAAAGCGAAATCATTTCTTCCAAAATCTGTAGCACTAATCCCGTATTTGACCGTCTGTAGTCACACCATCTGCACTGATCATCTGTAGGATTGGGTTTCAATTTTTCAAAAACCACTTTATTCGTACACTTCCAAATTGCCCAGACAATAAGTATTTCAGCTCAGTCACTCCATGATTTTCATCTTAAAGAATTATTTCTAAAGATAGGGCAAGGTATACCTAGACCTAACCAGAAAACCTAACGGAATGGGCAATCAATAAAAAGATGAGAGCTAGATGCAGAACTACACAACACAAAGTGACAGGATACAGTAGCAAAAGAAGAAAAATTTGCTGTTTTAGCATTCACAGGAAGCACATCAGCAGAATATTTCCAGACTATAAGCTAATCCTAGGGACAACTTTAACCCTAAACAACTTGTTCCAAAACTTATCAGGATTTTCTAGAGATTAGAGAGTAGGCAGACTTAGTATTAAACTCTTTAATCTTTGTAACTTTCCAGTGAAGAGTATCATCATTCAATCTACAAATATAGACAGAAAAAAATTATGTGCGCAGTAAGAGGATCAATAATAGAATTGCAACATGAGACCAAACTACCTTATAGAAAATTCACGCAACATGAGACCAAACTACCTTATAGAAAATTCACGCATGGATTTAGATATTTTAATTGTTTGAATTCCAGAAGAGCACAGGAAAACTATGGAAATTTCATCAGTAAGTTGTCGAGAATATTAGGTGATGCACCCTTAATATGTTGCACTCGTCAGCTAATATACGATCTTCTTCTACTATTGCAAACCATTCATCACAATATTGAGTACCATTTTGTGCTCTATACTATAGAGCAGAAAATGGTAGCCAATTTTGTGACAAATGGTTTGCATTAATAAAAGAAGACAACCTATTCGCAGAAGAGAGCAACAGACTATGGTTACGTTATGTACCATTCCATATCATGGCAACGGCATTCCCTATGCCGAGGTGAATTTTGGGCATTACTTATTCGAAGAACTTATCTTGGTGAACTTATCAAATGGTGAGATGAGGAGGGACGTTGAAGAGCATAAACACAAATAGTGAAAGCGCCAACAACCTTACCAAACGAAAGAAAAGTTGATTCTAAGTAAAATGCAGTTCAATTTCTAGTTAGGGAAGTTGAGAATTAGATTCTTTCATTTCACACAGATCACCATCAGCTGAAAATTACCTCCGAAATTTTTGTAGCAAAAACCAACTAAAATTTTTTGGGAGGGTTATTTTAAAATTGAATTGGCTAATACCCATCTCAACTCTCTTTGCTTCATTTTCACAAACTCACTATTCAATTGTTGTTCATTGACTCCAAATAAAATGTTTGCTTGCTAGACTAAAGAAGAAAATGTTGCTCTTCTTCGAGCGTGTATATCGATTGTTATCAAGAGGCTTTCAATTATGACCATCAACTCAGTAAAAAAAAATTAATCCGTGTATACCGAAATAATTCAAGGATTCAGGTCAATCTCAAAGCATATTAAATGATATCAAAAACATATTAACTAAAGAATTCGAGGAATATCGACTTGGGACTTGGGTCAATCTCAAAGGATATTCAATCCTAGGGATATAGACTTAGGTCAATATCAAGGGATATCGGATTAAATCGAGAAAATCTGAGAAATAAAGGATATCAGATGAGGTCGAAAAAATCCAAGGAACATAGTCTTAGATCAATCTCAAAGCGTATCCAATAATTTCGAAAGAATTTAGTAAATATTGACCTAGGCCTATCTCAAAGCATATCCAACTAGGCCAACCAAAGAAATCGAAGAATATACACTTAGGCCAATATCTCAGAATATATTATCATCAACCAAAGAATTCGAGGAGTATCGACTTATGTCAATCTCAAAGGATATCTGACGAGATTGAGCGAATCCAAGGATTATAGGCTTAGGTCAATCTTAGAAAATATTCGATGAGATCAAATAGGCTTATGAGATGCCTTTCAGTATTGTTACCTTCACTGTTAAATCATGTTGACTACACTGTCAGTGAAGACAAAAAGTCCACTGATCATGTCATCAAATGCCTCATCAAAATAAAGAGCACTTGCTATGGCTAAATCTGACAAGATTCTAAGGGGCATGTTTACACGACCAATATCTTGATCCCTAAACAGTTTGGCAAGCAAATTACTTCTCTAATATCACAAAAATTCAAGCAATAACAAATGTAATTAATGCACTTCAATGAAGCAAAATTGATTAGTAAGGCAGTAGTAGCTGATGATTCTGACTACAAAAATATTTCTACGATTAGGCATAGAAAAAGAATGGACTGTCATCGTTAAAAGGAAGCCTCCTAAAATACAAGGATTGTTCAGTATGGAAGTTGGGGGTACTCAATTAGGCAACAGACTTGGATATACTTGCTATTATACAAGGTTAGAACTTCAAAACTACGAGGGCCAATAAGTAGGAACTTTGGGACAATCCTCATTAAATGGTTATTCCTAGTATTCTTTATAGTGGGCCCCATAAAAGAACTTAGTTTACCTTTTGCTATTAACTAAAAATAACAACATTGAACATTCTAAAGATTCTAACCTGTTGTGCCCTTCATGTCTCCTCGGTTTTTCGTGGCACCATGACAGATACAACGGGACAGCCTACATAATCAATATACAAGGACAACATGACCTTTAGCAAGTGAAAATACTTGTGAAGTTGTGATATTAATTTTCCATGTGAGAAATTATGGCTACCTACTAAACATAGTAAACAATGAAAATGGACGCTACCTACTTACCACTACTGTGCATCATTTGACCCCCAGCGTATGGTATTCTGCAAAGAAATGTGGTTTATTGACCATACATAGTGTGGAACAAAGCCTGTCCAGTCCGATCAGCCGTACAGGCACAATGGTAGGACTGACCACCTGTATACCAACGTAAGAAGCAGTTCAGAAAACCTTAATAAAACGATTTAAGACATCATATAGAAAAAGCATGCACCACAAATTCTAACGATTTTGAAAATAAGGCATTGCCGAATGATAATAAATCAACCTCTAGCCTAAGAATTTATTGATTTTTTCTAGTTACATTTACTGATTCCTGCAGATTGCAGCCCTAAAAGACTGTGAGAAGGACAAGAATAACGAGGGCTGCAACTTGGGAATTCTGGGATTGAGTAATAATGGTGGCAGTGGTGATGAAATCCACCATTGCCAACTGAATTTCTCCTTGGGTTAGACTAAGTGAAGCTGAAATCAGAACAGATGACAATGATTCAAGTTATTAATGAGCAAATTATAGCCTACATGATATCAAATCAGAAACAAACAGTATTGCACAACATTGTAAATCATAGAATGTACTAGTGATGTAAGACATGGTACGATTCATCAAGATAAATAAACTAAAAGAAGGACACAAAAATGATACATATTCAGAACAAAATAAGCAGACAAAATATGATGTTATCATAATGGTCTTCAATTACCCAAACTTGTTGGTCATCCCTTACTCCTAGGGGTAAGGGACAGTCCTAGGGATGTGATCCTTTCAGTTTGTATTCGAGAACATTAACAATGGCTAAAGCATTACTAGTTAACTGACACGACATTCTTCCTTATAAAAATCCTTGCAAACCTTTAACATCTTCTTCCCCTAATCCTTTCATAAATGTATTGTCATTCGTTGATGCAGCACTAACCCAAGTCTTTATAAAACTCAATTTGAAATTAAAGTCAGTTCCAATGAAACTATTCATTTCATTGAAGGAATCTTAACTCATGGATTGAATCCCCATTGTATTTCACTCTATAATAGAAATAGCACAACATCTGTATTACGATTATTCTCAATCAAAATAACCATAAATTTTTCAAAGCAATCAAGAATAAAAATCCTACTTTATTTTAATTTGTAAAATTACTTATAAATTTCTTGATTAGGAAATAGATTTACAACTGAACTACAAACCTAATACTGAGAACAGTGGAACCAAAATGGGAGGCATTTTAGTGCTTCTCTATCAAACAACAACCTCTGTAGGTCATGAATGCAACAACAGTGTATATAAACTCCATGATTCTCACTTAGTTCCTTGGTTCTCCATTACAAAATTGGGTTTTACAAAGATGAATCGGAAACGGAAACGAACCCAAAAACTCAAGATTATAGGTACAGAAATGAAGAAGAAGGAATTTTACCTAGTTCAATGCTGTGACTATGTGAAACGGATTGCATCGATGAAGAATTTTTTTATGAGAATGAAACCCAAACTGGTCGATACAACCAAGATATATGGCAGATCGATTAATTCTTTTTCATTTCCTTATTCAACCAGCCTTGGGGACTGTAAACCTTTGAAATTTTCATTGCCCACGTGGCCAGTCTAGACAAGGACTTATACATAGCGGCCTAGAAAGGACTTATCGGTTCAAACTGCTGGGTTGCACGGACGCGGACACGACACGACGCTAACACGGATACTATAAAATTTTCAAAAAACTAGGACGCGGACACGTATATACATATTTTATTTATATATAATTTATACTAGTTTGTCACCCGTGCTACGCACGGGTTTCTTTCTCGCTTATAAAATATTCAATTATAAGTTCAAACATTTGGTAATAAGTTTGTAACCTTAGGTCAAGGATTTCTCTTAACTATAGCTTATTTGAAGTTAAGCGAAATGCATCTGAAGCCAACCCCACTATGGGTGATAGGCATCACTTAGCTTAATTAGGTGCCAAAACTTTTATTTACACGAATTTAGATAAATATTATGTATGGGTTAAAAAAAAAAATTGTGAGAAAAAAAAATGGAGATATCACAGAAAAAAAAAAGTGCTTTAGTTGGGCCGACCGAGCGAAGCGAGGGAGGACCTTTATATGGCCACTTTTTTGTAAATCTAAGTGATCAATTACCACAAAAAGATTGAAAATGGTTAGGCGAAAAAAACCAAAATGTCCCTCCCTTTTAGTCCAATTACTATAACTCTTTTGTATCTTATCTTTTCAGGGGTATAATTGGAAAGAAAACTTTAATATAACATATCTAAAAATCCGTGCCTTAGAATTTAACAAAATTTATCTCGTTGGAAAGGTTATAAAAAACTCTACGCAACAAGTACAAACAACAATATCAAATTTAGAGTTTTTTAGGAAAAATTCGGAGGTATTTATCAATTTAGGCACAATTTTTTAGGAAAAAGTGATACTTTTTCTGAAACAGGGCGAAAGTATCACTTTTCGGAAACGGGGCGAAAGTATCACTTTTCGGAAACGGGGCGAAAGTATCACTTTTTCGGAAACGGGGTGAAAGTATCACTTTTTCGGAAACGGGGTGAAAGTATCACCTTTTCATAAACGGGACGAAAGTAGTCGCAGACGAACCCAATGTTCAGATTCTTTTTCGGTCGGCCCTCCCACCATGGCAACGGTTATACTAGTAAAATAAAAGAGTCAAAAATGAAAAATAAAGAGTACAATTAAAAAAATTCTCAAAGGGAAACTAAGTATCCACTAAAAAAAGTAGTTTTTTCAAATTTTCCTAGCTACAATTAAACTATCGCGAAGCGAAATCGCTTACCATAGTACTCGGCCTCGCAACAATGTATAAATTAATAAAAAACCAATGTCATTCAAAACGGCAATTAAAATGTCATGGGCTTGTAGTCCCAACATCTTCGAAAGTGATAACACTTGAGCTTTATAAATTGACTAAAAGTTATGCCGCTCCAATCTTTTTGCAGTTTTTGATATTCTTCAAGTTTCTTAAGGTAAACTTTTATATAGTTTATTACGCAATCATTAACTGCGTGCCTTCACTTCGTTAACAGAAGCGGCATCGAGATCGTGACATACTTATTTAGTATCAACTATTTATACAATCATCATCAAAGGGATTTCTCTTTCAATTACGTACTTACTTAAAAACGAACAAATCTCAATTACAAAAAGTCATATCTTCTACCAAGAAATTTCCAAACATAAGTTCTTTTCAAGGAAGTTATAGTGTACTCATGAAATCCTATATACGTGTGTCTTATTTCGCATAACAAAAACTTTACGATATTTATTATGTATGTACGTGTATATTGGCATTATAAGATGAACCCCCAAATAATTAGAAGATATCAATATGTACTAAGAATGTCACTAAATTATAGGATCAACGATGGTGTATTGTAGGGTATATATATATTTCATTTCATATAGGTTTAGAGTGAGCGTAGGTTATGGGTGTATATCGGGGGCTATGAAGACGGGAACATGTGGATGACGTATACCCTCAGCGACTATACATGTGCATGTGCATAGCAAAGCGAGTACTTTATAGTGTCAATTTATGCGTACCCGTGAATTATGCGATAAGTAATATTTTAACCTTATAGTATATAATATTAGTGAGGTTCAAGTTTTTTATTTAAATTTGTATATAATTTTTTTTCTCCCTACTCGAAATTCAGAAAGATAAACAATATTTTTGTATATAGTTCTTAATTTAAACATAAATGGAGGAGAGTTGATTACTCCCCCGCCCATGTTATAAAAGCGGAGTTTAGAAATTTTGTGATCCAATTAGATAAGAAGTTGGATTTTTTTACATTTATACCCTTATTTATGATGTATTGGATATCATACAATTTAGTTTTTGTTTATGATAAGGTAAGGATAAATTAGAAAAGTAAAAAAAAATTGTGAAAACTAAGTATTTTCTTAGAATAAAAAAATTTATACTTCTAAGAAAATACTACTTCTCCGCCTTAATAATAGGGACGGAGGGAGCATTCACTAAGGTGATCAAAGAAGGAAGCGTTTGGATGATTCTCATGAACTATATGGTTGTGCGTAATCTAATGTTACTCCATGAGCGAATGGAATTGGTGTCTAATAGTCGTGAACAGCCATTGTTAACATGATTTACATGGACACATATCCATGTTAAAATTGCCAACGGTCTTTATAAAAACTTATGCCAACAATGCTATACAAACTTATTCTAATTTGGTCTCGTATCTTGAGATGACTGAGTGGGGTTTGACAACTATCAAAAAATAAAAAATTCTTTTAAAACCCTTATGCCACGTATAATTACTATAACAATTTTATTCATCTTGCATTTTTGTGAAAGCATACACAAATCTCCAAATAGAAATGCCGGGTCTTTTTCTCACGGTAAAAACACATCTTCACTCCATCTTCCAAACTCATAGCTAATTTAGCGGAAGTAACATAAAACCACACTCTGCCTCTATTCCTCCGCTGACTACCCACTCTCATTCTGACACTTAGCTAGACAAAAAACCCAAACCATATCTGCGGGTATATAAAATCTAATACTCACAGATATCATGCAACATACAAATTTCCAACTCATTAATACCAGGTTTTTCAAAGGCCTGAACCGGTTATCCAGAACGCAGGAAATATGTACTCATACTCGTTAAGAACATTAAAAATCCAGTTTAACATAAATCTCTTAACCCCGACTTTTCACTAATATAAGGTATTATCGATCTAATTTCAAAAACCAAGAACCCATGAAAAAAACCTACAAAGGAAAAAAAAAAAGATTAAGCTTTACATCTTATGGTTATACAGTTTGCACGCCAAAAACAAAAGTGAAATTCATTTCGTAGCCTCGCTCATTTACAGAGGAGAGGTTCTAATTACTAGACACTCGAAGAGCCCTGGTTGTTGTTATTTATTGTCACTACCTCCCGTGTTAGGATTGGGTAATTTGCACGCCTTCTTTGTGGTGGTAGCCGTTTCTCGAGCTCCCTCTCCGGAATCGAACCCTAATTCTCCATCACCCGTCACCACCATTTATTTCGTAGCCTCGCTCATTTACAGAGGAGAAGTATCACCAACAACTTCTAAAAAAAATAAATCAAAAATCAAGATTTACCTATTTAAATCATCTTTACCAAAAAAAAAAAAAGAAGAAACCTATTTAACTCATCAGAAAAAAAAAAAAAAAAAAAAAAAAAAAGACAGTATTCAATCTCACCGTGTGATTATTTCGTTTCGCATTGCCACAGAGCTCCAAAAGATGTGATATCATTACTCATGACTTATCTTATTGCCGCAACCATTTACAAAAAAAAAGATCGGATAACAAAACCCTAAACTACAAAAAAAAAAAAAAACAGGATTTAAATATTCAATCTCACCGTGTGATTATATCGCATCGCCACAGAGCTCTAAAAGAACCGATATCACTAATCCCGACCTCTCTCATTGCCGCAGTCATCATTGTAAATTGATGACATGCAACAAAACAACAAAAAAGAAAGATTAGATAACCCTAGATTGCGTTTGGAAGAAGGAAATAAGAAGAAGAAAACGCAATAGCAAAAGAAAACAGCAATACGCACACAATGAAATTTTCCCCTTCCTAGTCCTTTTATATAGCGAGCCATCAAGCCCAACATTCCATTAGAAAAAATAATTATTTAGGAAACTAATATCAATCAATATCTTATCATTTACACCCTTGTCATAATTTTAGAATAGCTACTATATTTTTGGATGGTATGCTTCAAAATAAAATAAAATTGGATACCCATATATATTGGCTGCAACATTTTTGTGTAAAAAATATTGAGCATATCTTACGCGTGTAGAAATGCAACCTTTCCTTTTTTTCGCAATAAATATTGAACATATCCTATGAATATTTGGAAATATCCAAAAATAAAATTGTAGATATTTTTCCTTCCTTAATCTCTGTTTGCGTATTAAAACGTTTGGAAGTAAATTTTATATTTTACCAAAAAAAACGTCTTAATATAATTTTTTTTTAATCTATCAATTTATTTTGGGCAAGATATCTAAAATATTGTTAGTTTTGGTTCATGAAATGAAAAGTATAGTAAAGCTTTTTGTTTACCAATATTTTATTAATATTGTTAATATTGTTATTCTCAGCAAACAAAGGCTCTGCTTATCAGTTGGATCTTCAGAACTTCATCCAGGTATGTGGATTACCTCCTTCTTACTGTGTTGAAGATACTGCCCCCCTTCCATGCACACCCTGTCAGTCACTTATTTTGGTGCAGTCAAGAAACGAATCCCAGACCAATTTAATATGTCTGCAAGAGATTCCATTTTGTGGCAGTGTAACCGTGTCAAGCATGCTCAAGATTATTTATTAGCAATACCTATTAGTGGACTCAATCAGTGTCTCGGGCCTAGACAGTTCCGAGCTGTGCTCTGCTATAGACTTGGTATCCCTTTGTTTGTTGAGGATGGTTTATGCCCATGTTGTAACCGGTCTATGGACATTTTTGGAGACCATGCGCTTCATTGTGCTAAGGATGTTGGTTGCAAGTTTCAACATGATTTTGTTCGTGATATTGTAGTTGACATTTGTTACAAGGCTGGTGTAATGGTGTGTAAGGAGGTTTCTCTTGGTATTCAGTCAGATGATGACAAAGACTTGAGGCCTGCTGATATTCTTGTTCTCAACTAGGAAAATGGTCGGGATGTTTGTATGGATCTTACTGGGGTTTCTCCTTTCACTGGTGATGGTGTTCGCTCTTTTGTCCCAGGAAAGGCCATTTCTAACGCAGTTTCTAGAAAACGCGCTAAATATTTGGACAAGTGTACTTCTTTGGGTTATGGTTTAGGTGTTCTAGCATTCTCTACTCTAGGGGAGCTTGGTGAAGATACTTTGTGTTTTTTTCAAGCGCTTTGAAAACTTTCTAGCCGATAATGATACTAGTAGTGGTTTTGGTAGTTTTATCATAGACTAGGTGTTGCTATTCAAAGGGGAGTTGGAGCCCAGCTTGTTGCTAGGCTTCCATCCAAAAGCTTTATTTAATTTATGTTTAAGTGTTCTTTATTAATTTTATTTAATTTAGGAGACATTTTTATACAAAAATATTGAGAATCTAGTCTAAGAATAGAAATTATTTTGTCTTACGTTTGTTATTTTTCTTTTGGAATGTACAATACTCCGTATTATCAATAAAAATTTCATTGAAACAAAATCGATTTTCCGTTTTTTTCCCTTCTAGGTTGATGTTTTAGAGTTTCGCTTCGTATTTTCTTTTTCATTTAATAATTTTGTGTTTTAACTTTTTGACAGGATTTTCTTAATTTTTATATGGAGGAAGAAGTACACTTCGATCATCAACAGGTATTGATCATTTAATTTTGATGTATATTTATTTTCGTCTCAATTGTAATTGTAAAATCTTAATTAGAATTAGTTTAATTATTAATAGCTTGGAATTGTTATTAGAATTAGTTTAATTTTTTTTAGAAGTGTAATTGGACATTGGACATTATTTTTTTAATTTTGTAGTTGATTTATTTTTGTGATGTTGATCATGATGCATAATTTATTGATATTAGTTTGATCGTGATGAATGTCAATGATAGCATCTAATTTTGATTTTTAATTATTTTTGAAAAATTATTTGGTAATTTATAAGATTTAGTTGTTTTAGGAAATATTTTTTCTTATATCGTGGGCCAAAAGATATTTTCTTGGATTTTATTATCTAAAATTTTAAAAAATTACCAAAAAAAATTAAATGGTGGGGCCAGAATCAACCAGAAGCCCCGATTAACCACAACGCTCGAAAAAACTCTGTTTTTATATAGAGAATATATAATCATGTATTTATACAGCAAAGTCAAGTATTTCGACCCTAAAAATTAGAAAATGATGTTATATATGTATAAATTTCAAAAGAAAAGAAGATATCATTTGTTTATACACGCCGAATGTCAAATAATCAGTCAATATTAAACACATAGCACAATCAAAATGCATTCTTAGATCAACACATGTCCAACTAAGGGTATACGTGATGTCATTTCCAATTACAAAATCCGAATAAAGACCTAAATTATTGATCGAAATGTTTGTCTTTCTTCATTTGGTTAATAATAGTAAAATAAAGGAAAAAATTTATATGAAAATGAAAAAAAAATGCGTCGGACACGCGTCATCGGTGCGTCCAAACCAGACGCGCAAATTGGTGTGTCGGACACGCGTCGTGTCAGCGTCTCACGCGCGTCTCGTGTCCGCCGCGAGTCGGACGCGGACACGGCTCAAGAAATGGAGCGTCCGTGCAACCCAGGTTCAAAGTATCCAGGAGATGTACGAACCAGTCAGTTTTTGCCATGTAACACCATGGATGGTAGTTCCTAGTCTCGGACAATGGAAATTGAGTTGTATTCCCTCAATCCAGTTCCTGTCTGACATTATTAACTTGACAGGTCTTTTTTTAAGGATCTACCCTGGAGATACGATGCATTTGTGCACCAATGAGGGTATTGCACCCCCTCAAATGTGAGCTCCCAAGCCTAATTTGAGATTTTGGTCTAATTTTTAGTCATTTTAACCCTTTTGCACGCCCTCAAACATGCATTGATTTATAACTTGCCCACCACCCATTTCTCGAATCCTAGCTTACGTGGGTTTGTGAAGATTATAAGCATCTCCAGGCAATACATTGCATTATGGACATGCAGATTTTGGGCTTTAAAGCAGAACTTGTGAAGAGGTAGATATTATGCTAGTGAAAGGGAGTTTCGTTTCTTCTGGTGTTTGAAATCACGTTATTTCCCTTGCCTAATTGACATCTTCTCGGTTCTGAAAAGGCATACAAAAATTGCTTAGCATCAGACCATATTATCATCAGCAAACTGGGGCATTAACTAAATTATGGAGAAAAACAAGATTCTGTTAAAATGATCATATAAACATTACTGCAGAGTATGTAAGGATCTAACAACAACCAGTATTTGCCTCTTTCAGGATTGTTTTTATAAGAGTGAGTTTTCTACCAGCTTGGCGGTAAAGAGTTCGGATATGCAACTTTACAATTACTTCAATATATATTGATGACACTAAGGACCATCCAAGGAAAATTAACATCTGCTTATGTGCTTCGTTAAATTCGAACCGTAAACCGAAGAAACTAACATCTGCTTATCATAATGCCAACCAAGAAACTTAAATTGCTCTCGATCCTGTACCCTCCCCGCCTATACCATAGAGATGACGGGTCCATCGGGGATCATAAATTGTCAAGAATTTAGTCCCTTCCTAGACATACTTTTGACCTCAAATATATCAAAATACGCAGAATTGCTTACTCTAAGTGGAAGATTAGGTCCGAAACATGGTTTATGGCATATATATTGGTTTATATTCTAAATAATGCTACAGTGTGAGGGATTTAAGGTCACAGCAAATGGAATGCACAAACCAGATTATCGAGGGAGTTGAACTGAACAAGATGTTTATTTGGGTGGAGTTGAATATGAGATCTAAGGTTTCAATATTTATCAGACAATTGTCAACAATGGACATAAAAACACAAGAAACCAAGACTCCATAACCCAAATAAATGTACCATCAATTTAAACAGGCAACGTAAAGAATCAAGGAGGCATGCCGGAATACATTAAAAAAGGTAATCAATTCGTAATTATAAATAGGCGGGATGGTTGGGTTACACGATCATAATAAATATACTCGGATCTGATACGAAACTCGGGTTACAAAAGCGAGTTTTATGCATGTCGAGTAGCTTTTCAAATTAGGTGCGCCATTATCTCATGAGCCGAGGGATCTCTCGAGAATCATTGCAGAATACATCCTAGAATACTGGAACCGAGATTCGACATGAAACATAATACTAATTCTGTAACTCGCTCATAATTCACTAAACGATGACAAAAACTGTAGGGATAAAGTAATAATAAGAACCAAAATAAAATATTCAATTCCACATGTTTTTCTTCCGTTCAAAGCTTTTTCTTCTTCAGGTTTCTCGAATATCCTCTATTCACCCTTTCCCCGGAACATAAGTACCAGATTTAAGAGGCATTAAGCTTCCAAAATATTTCAAGGTGCCAAAAAAATCACGAATATTCATGATTTTAGCGCTTCCATGTTTTGGGTCATACAAAACCACATAACATATACTCGTGAATAAAATCTTGTCATCCTCAAAAGACCAGATTGTCCTTAAAAATCTCTGGTCCTTGACAATGCTCTCATGAGTAATGATATGGCGTCTAGTCCAAGATTCTTGAGTTCCATAATCAAGCATCTCCCATAATTCAGAATGAACCTGAACACCATTAACGTATGCTCCGACAAGTATGCAAAGACTGACCTTTCGACACTCTCCAACCCCAAACCGATCCTTCACCTCCACCAAAAGTTCTTTTGGTAATTGCATTTCCTTAAAATTCTCATCATTGACATCCAAACACGAACAAACAATGGATTGACCTAGCACTAACCAATGAAGGTCTCCATTAACAACCACCCTAGAGTTTTGTTTAATATCATTAGTATTCCAAAGAGGTATCATTTTCTTGGTTTTCCATTTAATTTGATACTAATGAATAGATGTGAACTAGATTACTATCCTTGCTTCTGCGAGTTTCTACACCTATTATCAACTTGTAATCATCAATTTTGTGACCATAACCAAGACCAAGTAATCTAACACTGCAGCTATCAAATTCAATTGGCGATTCGGGTATTTCTTTATATTGTCTTGTGGCTGGGTTCCATAGACAAAGAAATTGCTTGGTATCCATGCAATTAAACAAACTTACGCAAACAAGGCCATTACATGAGGCCAACAATTCAACATCATAACCTAAAGATTTGAATGGGTAATCAATTTTATCATCGATAGAATACTCTACAAACTCAAAAACTGCTGATATTAATGAATCATAATCTATGGAGTAGAGTACTTTAGGGTCATAGCCTCCATCCATAAGAATAGGGTTATTTTTAAGACAAGTAAGATCAAAGTGCGATTTAACAAAATCGAGAGGATGTGATTAGGGCATACCAATTTCTTCAAACGGATTTACATAAAAGTAATGATTCCACTTTGGTAACCTTAATAAGATTTCATGGTAGATCTCTTCCGGTATGCTTGACATTGCTTCGATTTTCAGTTTCTAATTTCTGAAAGAGTGAAAGACAAAAACAAAAACAAAAAAATTAGGGTTTATAACCGAAGCTGGAGGTTAGAGAGGAAGTGATGATAATAAACCAATTGAATCGACCTTGAAATGATAAGTTTTTGTCTTATCTTCCCCAATTCGTATCTTGGAGGAAAGAGTGAAAGAGTGTGTTTGGGAGGAGGCTTTAAAAGAACCAAACACCCTCCGAAAATACCAAGTCTACTGCAAATAAGTTCTTGCGTTCCAATACATGGGGTCTGGAGCCAATGAAGTGCTCCATCCACACGTACACTCGCAGCATGATTTTTTGTTTTTTTTTTCTTTTCTTGAAGCATAGATTTTATTAGAAAAGTTTAAATTACAACTTGTCGTGGGTATGTGGTACCCACAGAGTCTGGAAATAAAATATGACTGATAAAGGATGGGATTGCCTGGTCCTAGATTTTGGTTGAATAGTTTCCTGCTTGGCTTCCATCCGATGCATGGTTTGCTAATCTGTCCGCCGCCTGATTTCCTTCCTTGTAGTTGTGTTGTATATCGACTTGTGGGATTTTCCTAAGTCTAATCCTTATTTCTTCAATCATTCATGCTATGTGCCAAGGCGGCGAGGTAGTTGATGTGATGAAACGCAGGAGGTTCTCCGAGTCTGTTTCAAAAAGGATTCTAGGCCATTGTCTCTTTGATCTTTGTTCTTGAAGCCAATAGTAAGGCCTGTGTTTCGGTTAGTGCTTGTCGTAATTCCTAGTGGTTGAGCCATATCTATTAAAGTTCGTGCATCGTAGTCTCTACTGCATTTATACTGCTCCTACAAATCCCGGGTGGCCTCATTTGCTCCATCCGTGTTAATCTTAATCCGAGTTGATATTTGGAGTGGACCAACCTCTGATATTGTTGCCATTCTTTTATCTCATTATCGGGTGGTTGAATATTGGTGTATCTCCGGTATGATTGGAGGTGACGTGTGCAATGCCCAAAAATATTCTTGTTGTAGTTTTTGTGCCCAGGCTACGATTTCTTCTGAAGTTGTTTATTTTTGTTGGTAAATTAGATCATTTCTAGATAGCCAAAGGGTCCAGAATAGAAAACAGAATGTAGATATTATAGAAGTTGATGTTGGATGCTGCAGGATTTGGGATATGGTTGTTTGTGGAGTTAAGGTGAAAATCGGGGTAGGGTTGGTGTTTGGTGCATTTGAAAGTTGATTGATTAAGATGTTCCAAGAAGAAACCACCGTTGGACAATGAATTAATAGGTGGCATGCTAATTCCGTATCGGTATTGCACCTTGGGCATATGTCTGAGTTGGTCAAATGGATTCGATGTAAGAGAGAGAAGGTCGGTAGTCCTTCATTGATGGCTTTCCACAAGAAAAGTCGAATTTTTGGTGGACATGGTAAGGTCCATAAGAATTTGGTAGGTGGTAGAGGTGTGTGGGTTGGTTGACCATGGGTTAGACATTTGTATCCCGAAGATGTGGTGTAGTTTCCAGATTTTGAGTGTGGCCAGATAATTTTATCTGGGGTATTGTTTTGGGGAAGGTGGATGTTGATGATTTTTTGAATTGTTGGATTGGGAATGCAGTTCAATTTTTCATGATTCCATGAGTGGGAAATTGGGTCAATAATATCTGCTACCATTTGGATTTGGTAGCAATGTGTTGGATCTAGATTAGTAGAGTGTGGAACCCAATTAGCCTATATCGGAGTTGATAAACCATTTCCAATACGATGGAAAATTAAATTTTGCATGGTAGGGATAATTGATGCAAGTTGTCTCCATTGAGGACTGGAAGAGGAGGGAATGTAAACGTTTCCTTGTAGAATTGGTTGTTCATTAAGGGATAATCGTAGCATCATCATGGCGCATCGGGGAAGTTACGGCCTGCGGGGCAACGCGCCAAAGGTGTAATTTTCCGGTCTGTCACAGTTGGTATCAGAGCGAGTTCCGAGAAAACTCTAGGGACTTGTGCGGAATGGACTCATTGGCGAGTATTTTCCTTAACGAAAAACTTAAAGTTGGAGAGTAGGCCAACTTCTGCGCGGGAAAGAGTTTGTAATCTATGGGCCGCTTACTTTGCAAATCGAGTTGAGCTTGTATATAAATGCCGTGAGTTTGCCGGGCCTCTGTGGCACCTCCTCTTACGAGCATCCCAGGAAGACCGTCCAGGGACGGTGGGTAGACAATGGGACCGATCATCCCCACACGTTGGCACCGCCAAGGTGTGCATTGTCGAGCCCAAGCTAGCATCCCACTTACGAGTGGCAACCCGTTAAATCCATCTGGGATGGTGGCTTGCATCCAATCGCACCTGGCATTAGAGATTGGTCCTCACGGTGTTGCGTTGAGTTTTGCCTTGTCATTTCGATGACATATTTCAACTTGTGAACCTTAGGGATTCATGGGTGGTAGTATGGGATGCTATCTCGGGATACCTTGTCGAGATATCCTCTTGGCATCGGCCAATTGCAATTCTTGGTTTTGTTGTGGGAACTTTTGGATTCACCGAGGTGGTATGGGACATGTGCTCGGAAGGTCTAAATTGTTGTTCATGACAACTTGAAGAAACCCGTGATTTTTAAGCATCTGGTATGGAACTTTGCTCAGGAAATCCAACTCGAAGAGATTGTCCACAATAGTTTTGGTTTTGAATTTCGGGGACGAAATTCTTTGAAGGGTGTGATAATAGAACACCCCGTGTTTTGAGCATGGCGCATGCTAAAAGATGCGCCATTTGCTTGTGAATGAAGCTTCATCCAAAGCTTCCTTTGCATGGTGAGATGCATTTGGCCCTGGGCCATAACTGGTGCCAAGTAAGGCACATCGCATATGCATATTGGCTAAGGCCAATATGGCATTGGTTGGAAGCTACATTGGCCAAGAGCCAATCTTGCATCAAATGATGCATTAAGTCAGTTGGGTAGATGACCATGAAAATGTTGGCCGGACATCGGGTTGGCAATGTACGACCAACATGGCGGACATCGGGTTGGCAATGTACGGTTGGCCGGATGGGACGGCCAACATGGTCGGACAGTGGAACTGGTATGTGAGCCAGGACTGAATATACAGCCATCTTGGCCGGTTATTCAAGAAAATACATGGCAACGACCATGAATAGTAAACGGGGAGTTGACGAAAGATTTTTGGTCCCCTTTCCATACTTGTAGAAATTCCATTAAGACATATATAAGGAGGGGTAGTTGGTTGAAGGTGCATATGCGGACTATGTATCAAGTAAGCTTCATAGCTTGGCCGAAACGGTATGAATGATGCTCAGGCCTCATTCTTAGTCCGCAGCCTTACGAATGGAGCACATGATGCTGAGCATCACTATGCCATTCCACGGACTCGATGATGCATCACTTGGATGTATTTGACGGAACGGCCTATACGGACTAGGCCATTACCACTATTGCTTGGCCATGGCCTAGCAAACGAGTTGGAATAAGTTGCTTGTCCCTTCGCGGATGAACTACGGTTTGTGCTTGATCCCTTTAGAGTAGGGAAGGGTACGTAGGCAGCCGCAATGAGTTGCAGCATTGCTGGTCCAGCACTTTGTCGCTCATATCATCTAATTTAGAGGTGATTGCGGCATTTTGGCCTCTCATATCATCTGTTAGGTATCTCGATGCAAGAGATGATTGTGGCCAAACTTGATGAGGCAAGTTGCATTCCATTCACTTGATGCTCATACTTCCTATCAAGGCGTTCAACATAGGCTAAAAACCCGAGTGTCGTAATTTAGCTCAAGAGGAGTCCATTTTGATGGAAAACGTCCCAAAGATCAAGACATGTTGATCTACATGGTCACCAGAATTTAGCCAAATTCCATCGTTTAGGGCCTCAAAAGGCCGTTTTTGACGTTTTAAGAAAGTTTTTGGTTTACTTAATAAACCCTTCGCAGAACAAGGGTAAGTTGGAACGGTGTGGAAGCTAAGTTAGCTGCATCATGATCCAAGAGCATGCTTGCAAGGGAAAATGGACGTGCGTTTGCCTAGCTCTAATGCCCGGATCGTAGCATCATCATGGCGCATCGGGGAAGTTACGACCTGCGGGGAAACGCGCCAAAGGCGTAATTTTCCGGTCCGTCACATGAACACTTCTGATTTGGCAAAAAATTCTTCAATTTCCGCGCTCTGGATTAGGAAATAGTT